>VZTY01018134.1:0-22365 GCA_013400935.1 Turnix velox | reverse complement strand
TTCTATGATTCTAAGTTCTCAACCACAATGAGAACCAAGCTCTGCTGTCCTCTGCAAAGACATTTTCTTTTCCATATCCATAAAGGAAAATGTCTTTGCCTTGTTGGAGAACAAGGGAAATGCTGTCATCTAACTGCAGTCTGAGCTTCTGAGACAATCAGCCCTGTCTCTGTGCTGTTCCTTTTTATTCAAAAACCTACAAAGCTTATCCAGAAATAAATGAAAGGCATATCCTACTTTGAATGGGATTTTCATTGCACGTAAACTCATGTGAAATATAAAGAGGTATAGATGAACAGATCATTTAGTTGCTCAAACAGGAATGCTTTCAGGCTTTCTCTTTCATAAATGCTAACTGAATTACATACTTTAAAATGAGGGACAACATTTCTGCTTTAGCACAATACAAATGAATGATGTCATACTTTTCTTTTGAAAAAAACCAACACTTATTAACTAGAATGAAATAAAAACCTCAGATCTCATTACTGTTTTCAGTGACATTAACAAAACCACATACAGTTATTGTACAACATTAAGACTGCATTAGAGTAAATTGCTCTAAACAAGCTAAAACTATCAAATAAAACACTTACAAGAAAAATATACTCTTCATACTTTCCACATTACAGCCTTGTTAGTAATGACCTTCTCTTTTGATCTTTAAAGCAACATGTTACCCACATGGAATCTGTAGGCATTGTATTATGTTACTAAATCTCATCTATTTTAATGGACTTAATATTATCCACATCTAGCTTTAGCATCACTGATACTGTAATTAAGGCAGAGAGAAACATTCCATTATCCTCAATCTTCATGGGGTCACCACAACATTTAAAATAGCTAGAAACATCCCTAGTTTCCTACACTATGCTTGTAAATTCTGTCAATTTATAAAAATACAGAATGTTGTATTGTGATAAGAGTATAATACGTATACAGACATGAGAAGTTGCTTTTGCTGACTCACCTAAGCAAAGCAGCCAAATATCTTACAGAGGAGAGTGCAGACGTAAAGGCAGGAAAAGATTTTCAACAAGCTGCCTTAGGACACAGGAAATTCAGAAAAGATAACAGACCAAGGTGAAGATTCTCAGGGCTGAGAACCTCTGTTTCATTACATCTGCCATGGCTGTGTCCCAGGCCGTGATAGAGTACAAACACAGTAACAGATACCAGAACTATATTAATGACAGAATATCTTTATGTGGTGAATCCCCAGTTTGATCAAGTCTTGCAATCACTTCACCATAAGAGTAAGAAATTCTTCTCCAATTCTTAGACAGGTTTTCTTAACTCTTAACTCTCCAATTTATCACCATTACTACAAAAAATATGGAATATACCTGGCTGAAGTTTTTAAGCAAAATTTGTTGAGTGCATCAGGCAATGGAAGTTTTATTTAAACTTCTAGATCTCTGCTTCACTCTTTGACTTGACTGGCTTGTGTTCAGTGTCACAGGTTGCACTAATGCTTTGAAATCTGTATTTCAAAAAAGTAAGAATATTTCAAAAATGTAAGAATAGCCTCAGCCTCATCAAGAACCGCTGCCTTGTCAGGAATTAGTTGTGTTTTATCTGTGCCAGAAAAGGATTACAAACTGTCATAACTTTGACTGTGAGAAAGTGTAAAACACCCACGGGACAGCTAACCTTTTATTTCACTCTGCCACAAATTATTTCCTTCTGGGCTGGCTTTTTCTTTTTTTTTATGTTAATGTACACTGTAGGATGCTTAGCCCTATTTCCAGTGATCACTCACAGATTAACTCAAAATTAGATATATATGTGCACACTTTTCCATAAGTGGGACTCAAAAGCCCTACTGGTTCCTTAAAAGCAATGATTACCACGTCAGATTGTTGAAACACAGAGGTACTTCTCAAGCTTCTTTCTTCCTGAATGCTGTAACAATTGTTCCCTCAGAACTGAAGCATTTCTCCATCTCTCCTGCAGGAAAATGCCCGTTTCACAGTAATGATCCTCCCCTGCAGATTGGGGAAATTCTCATCTCTATCTTCCTCTTGCTTCCCTCTGAACTAAGCAAGCTCATCTCCACTGCAAGCTTCCTCCTCTAATCTTTGCATGTTAACCAGTTAAGGAACCCCTGTTTTGAGCAGCTTCAAATGGCATTTCCCATATGTAAGATCAGACATATGGAAAACAGTATGGAGTAACACAAAACCCACTTACTTGAAACTTCCTTACTGACACATACTTCACATCAAGAGAGATCAACAGAAACTCTGCCATGTTAATTTCTCTCAACCACCACTGCTCAGATTAAGTGCCAGTACTCTAACATGTTGTCTTCTCTCCTCAGCATCTTAAGAGATCCAAAGAATGGTCTGACAGCCAAGTTCACAATGCCTGTCCTACATTCCATAATCAAGAAGATCAACTTATATTTGTATGTCAGTTTTTCGCTAGTCTATGCCAACAAATATTTGCTTGGGATATAGCTCTGGTAGCTGTGCAGAGCTGCATGACAGTGTGCACCACATGCTTTTGTCCTCTCACAACTGAAAGATGGTTGAGAGCAGTAAGTTTGTACAAAGAACCCTAGTTACACTCATTTACCCTAGTTAAGAGAAGAGTCATTTGAAATGCATGTGCTTTCTCCTTGAGTTACTGCAGGTACCAACTAAACAAAAAACTCCATCCTGAGATTAAATCGCTCATGTTGTGGGGACAAAAGCATCAGACCTGTGAATCTCACATATATCTATGAATTACACAATACAGAACTGTCTAGCTGGAAAGCCAAAAAAGCCTCAAGAACACAAATGCTGCAGTACCAGCTGAGGCAGGCTATACATGCCTGCTGCTCACCCATCCCACTCTCAAAGCTGCCCCAGGCACCAACCGTCCTGGAACATGGGGACTCATGGGGTACTACATGGTCTAGCAGGATTTTCAGCCGGGATAATGATAGATCAGCGTCTGCCATTTGGCCCCTACCAGAGCCTGACCAATGACACGAAATGATTTTTCTCAGTCGGTGTTACTAGTTGATTTTTAAGATCCCATTGAACTTATAATTCACCTTGTAGGCATCAGTGTGTAATCTGTCCTCTAGCCAAGTAAGAGTGCTTGTGGTACACTCCTGCATTCTTCTGTTCTCCCCTTGCAAAACAGCCTGCAGAGACAAGAATATTCTTTTTTCTTGACTCAAGCTGGATTTTTTTTTCTGTTTTTCAAAGCCCACATGGTGTGTAATCAAAGCTGGCACTGGTGCATCTTAATTATGAAACACAGTAAGGAACATTCACACACATTTTGTGGACTTTGGATTTCTCATTCACAGAACCTTCTTGTTGAGAAAGCAGAGATCACAGGAAAAGTTCAGGAGACAGAATCTATGCTGGCAGTAAATAATTTGTCACTTCTGCCTTTAATACTAAGATCAAATAAAGAAAAATTGACTGTGTATTTATTACACATTATACCATTTTTTTCTGAGTAAACATCCAAAACTCAGAACTGACATGGC
Source organism: Turnix velox (assembly GCA_013400935.1). Classification (NCBI taxonomy): domain Eukaryota; kingdom Metazoa; phylum Chordata; class Aves; order Charadriiformes; family Turnicidae; genus Turnix; species Turnix velox. The sequence goes on along the minus strand of VZTY01018134.1, from coordinate 18,869 downwards.
AGTGAGGGTATGGGTCAGGGAGGGAGCATGAGGAAGGAGATCAAGGTTTATAGTTTAGTTGGTTTTGTTCAGAGAAAACAAGTATCCTGCAATAGAGCTGCAGAAAAACAGCAGGTCTGAAGTGCTATCAGTGCTAGTTGCTTTCTGCTGAGCTGAAGTGACCATTTTCAGATCCTTTCAATCTATGGTGAAAAGATCATTACCATGCTACTCCCAGGAAGTCAGTCCTCCTGCAAGTGAGCTCCTTTGTTATGACTATGGAACAGATGGAACCAAATCTATCTGCTCCATAGGAACAAAAACACATACAACCTAGCTCCCTCTATTAAAAACTCTACTTAGCTCCTTTACAGAACTGGCTTTCTGTGCACTGCTGGGAGGTTTTGACTTTATCGAAAAAGGCACTTCATAAAAGGAATAGTTCTTACTCTTAAAGCAAAAGCAGCCTTAGAACAGTAGAAGATGAATGCAGAGTTTAACCCTCATGGCTCCTTGGAGATATGCAAATATTCAATTACTCTTTTCTCTTTTTTTTTTTAAGCTAGAGAAAGGATTTTTTCTGAGGACCCCTATGTTGTAAAGACTGTATCAATGGTAGTGACGTTTGTAGATGGTAATATGCTAGTCTCTCTAATAAATGCTGACTTTTAACTATGTTATTGCAAGAAAGAACATGTGTTTTATTTGTACTCATGTAAGTGTGGATCAAGATGACATTTCTGGAAAGGAATTTATATTAGGCTTTCAAAAATTTTCTTGGTAGGAGACAAATGCTCCTGAAATTAGGTACCCACCATCAACATAAAAAAATTTAATGCTTCAATTTATCTCCAAATTCTGCATCAAGTAGGGCCTGTTTCCTACAATATTAACAGAAACTATATCAGTATTGCACCAATTAACTTTGAAAATAGGCATAAACCATAGCTGAAACAAATAGATTTATTTACTGACTGTTCATTCACAGCAGAGTTAAGCAATGATTTGCAGGGTACTTGTTGCTGCTAAAACAATAACAAACACTACAATAATACACAACAATGCAGTTTATATCAGCTTCTCACAACAACTCATACTACAGAAAACCGTGGCTTCCTTAATCCACTGTTTAATATGTTAATGCATTTACTGCCTGTCTGTTGTAACCTTTGTTGGCAGGAGGGAACTGGCCTTGAAATAGATCATGAAGCAGATGTTACACGTCAATCAAGGGATATACAGACTACTGGAAATAAAACTCTGCTCCTGTCTGTTCAATCATTTCAACTCCCTGCAGTGTGAAATATGAACTTGCCAACAAATGGCCAGTGCACTATGCCATGCAGCAGGGAGAAGTGCCACAGATGCACCAATGGGTGGAGAACTTCTTCAATTAAGCCTGTTTTTGATCCCAAGCCTTCACAGTGACATGTGGAAGACACCTCCAATGGAAGGCAGCAGCATTTGTGAAGAGAAGTTTCCATCAGCTCCAACTATGCTTGCTTGGGTAAGAGAGAGTTTCATATGGCTTATCCACAGGCTATGATCATTAGAGTATCAGAACAAGGATGGGCTTTTTAATGATTCTTCTATAAAATTTTCCCACCTGAGACATTACTATTGACAAAATACCCATCTACAGGCTCACAAAAAAATCCCATCAGCTCAGAGTCAGGATTCTGTTACAGAATTTATAACAAAGCTCCTCATTGTTGAGTAGTGGAGCACCTTCATGCAAGCCCTGCTCCTAACACCTCCCAGGAGCATCACAGGAATCCACTGGCATCTGAGTAAAATGCCAAGGCAGCCCAATGCTCCACATCACTCTCTTATTGGTCTTTCCATCTAGGTATTTCCATCTGATTAGCTGTCTACAGACATACACTTAATAATGAGAAATAGCTGCTGAAAACACAAGTTAAATGTAAGGAAATCTTGTACTTTCAAGTCAGTTTCTATCCACTCCAACACAACAATGACTCTTTTATGTGTTTCTAAGCTAACAGCTGCACTTTGTGTTAAAAGGAACAAGTAACAGTACTAGACTATCTTAGCACCTGATTATGACAGAGCAAAAATGGGGCTCAAGTTGACAAGAACTGGCACTTAAAAAAACCCCAAACATAAAAATCTGGTAAAATACAAACATACCATTCAAAAGAATGTAGTGCCAATTTTTCAAGATGTTTACTGTCTGCAATAGAGATCATATTTTCCTAAGAACTTGGTGCTTCACGTGCAATGCATTTTACAAATCTGGCCAACTATTTGGATACCTAAGTGATGTGACAGCTAAGTACTTCTAAACATATTACTCTAATTGAGAATGCTAAGCAATTCTGGCATATGGCCTGTAATATGCAATTTATTTATTTTACCTTCTTTTGGACTGGAATCAAGAACAGCAGGATTGACGATGCCTATGTGCAGTTTACATAAAATAAATTGCCAGTACTGTATACACCCTCAGTTTAGGTGGGTTACTGAGTGTTTTGCCTTTTCTTTTTTGAAAAGTAGTGTTTACAAGCATATTTCAGATCAGTTCCTTAAATCCTAGATGAAGATTCCATTTGAATGTAGATTTACCAAAATCAATGTCATTTTCATAGATGGTCTAGTTCAAAAAAGACCGGGATGATGAAGTAATCTGTGTGCACAGTTGTCAGAAAATCTTTTTCAGAAGTCCAGTTAAAGTGAATCAAATTAATATTTTAAGATTTGTTGTAGAGCCCTTCTGCAAAGCAAAAAATTTTCAAATCTGAAGCAAAATAATCAGTGGGAAATTTCTGTCTGTAAATAAAAAATGTCTCTTCACAAAATGACACAGAAAAAAACCCCTTACTACTCATTTTAGTCTCCCCGTCACAAAAAGCTATTAATTCAGAGGCATCTTTCTGCAGCCTAAAATACAGTTGCTGAAGAGATGGAGCAATTTCATGGGACATTCTGTTGCCATTTTATTTATGTAGCTTTCTTTGCTGTAAAATGTACACATGCTTATAATTTTGTCTGGTATTTACATGGGTAGAGTGCAGACTTACATGAATGTATCAGCACACAGAATGCCATATACAGCTCACAAGCACCCCATGGAATGGTATATGTTCTTGTGAAAATCCAACTGTATTCACATGAGTATCAAAAGTGTAACTTCAGTTTAACACATCTAAAGCACGCATACCTCATCCTCATAGTCAATATGTTATGAAAATTTTATCTTTCTTTTTTGCATGAAACTCTGATGTGGCACTGGGTACTCCAAGAGATTTATTTTTAGCTTAAGACTGTTTTTCACTCAAAATATTCTTTATTTTGCTAAAAAGTGCTAGGCAGAAATATCTCTCTTCAACTAAGTTAGCATATTAAAAAATACTCTCTAGACAGTCCTTTGTAAAGGGCTTTTCCCATCCTAACACTTAATGCACATTTTACAGGCATATAAAATCTAGGACAGATTACTAAATTGCCCAAGTATTCCATGGTTTGGCTAGAAGTAATGCTACTGTTACTGATGAGTACAAGAAGCTTGTGTGGCCAAACAGAGAGGTTCAAGAGGCTGAGAGTGCACAGAGCACTCAGGTCTGACTGTTACAGAGAATTATGTGGCAGCTACTGGAAGAGTAGACCCTTCTCTCAAGGTGACAATAATAACAAGGCATGACACATAGTCTGGATGACTGTGGTGAAAATTAAAAATCTGGTATTTTGTATCCCAAGGATTTTGATGGCAAACTTTTGAACAAGCAGACATATTACTTTATGGAAGCTGGAGCACATTCATAGAGAATTACTCCTTCTGCCATTTTCTTCAACAGGAGAGATTTCAGTAGGAATGTTTCTGTTCTAATACACATTCATTGCCATGTAAGTTACCAGAAAGACAGAAAGGGGAACAAACTAGGCACAGCAGGGAAGTAAATTTATACCTCTATCTTGAGAAGTACTGCAAGCAGTTTCCTGCCTAAACTAGGGCTGAAATTATCCTCATTTTAATTTTGGAAAGTAAAAGAAGTGCAGTGACAGTAACATGGTATGCTACATCAAGGACAAGAACAGTGAGATTACTCTATAGAAGAGTGTAAATTTAGTGAAAGTATTGCACATTGCTCAGGAATCATTTTGCTGGCATTTAATTTTACAAACATCTAAATCCTTCAGTGGAGTTAAAATTATGTACATATTTAGTTTGACAAAAGCAGCATTTTTTACAACCAGGATAGCTAAAGCCTTAAATACATAATTGCTCATTCAAAATAGATGAAATAAGGTAATAAGGTATTGCTGGAGGGTTTGTTGTAGAGGTGATTAGATTTGCATCCCTGCTCTGATGTTGGCTGAAACATAGAAAGAGGGGACTTGCACACATCTTCGTACTTTTTTTTTTCCCTGCATTCTTCTGTGGCTATTGCTTTGAATTAATCCCTCTTTATTTATGGACTAGTTAGCTCAGGGTTCAACATCTCCAAGGAATGGCAGATGCTGATGCAGGTCATGAGCTCAGGGCTCAGGTGCCCCATGCTCAAAGCATTGACTCCACCTGGGCCCTGGAAGCCAAAACTACTGGTCTCGTCTGCAGAGACTTTCTATTGGTTTCAAGTTTTGAATTGGGATAACCTGATGCCATGAAAGAAATATGTGAATTAGCTAAGTGTGATGGAAATGTTTGAAAAATGTGGACTTACGCCCTAGAGCAGTTTGCCTTGGCATTGCATAGCAGTTGCTCAGAAGCACGACAGCAGCATCAGCTCTCGTTCAAGTGATAATGAAATTACAGAGGTGGTGGATTTCAGGAAAACCTATGCTTGAAATGCAGAAGGCTGCCAAAGATCTAAGCAGTATGTACTTTTTTCTTATTATTTTTTGTATGTGTCTGTTTACATATGTAAATAGAAGATCACACAATCCATCTGCACATCGCTGCTAGATTAATACAGGAAAAAAGGTCTGCCAATAGTGAAGAAAAAACTGTTACAGATATTTTGTCATTTTGAAAGAACAAAAGACAACACTTGGCCTTAGGAAGGGAAAAAAACCCAGTAATAGATGCTTCACTAAATAGATTCACTCCAAGTTTCAACATATTTATCCATAGCCATGGATAAAGTTCTCAGATCCCGGGAATTCATCAGCTGTCCCATACTAACTTTGGGGAAAGAGGGAGCATATGAACCCTGTAACACAGGAGCTCCAAATGCCCATGCAACATCACTTTGTGTATGAAAATCTGTTAAAGTCTCATGCTGAACAGAAGCCTTTGCTATTACTGAGTGTGAGACATGATTAAGTTTCTCAGGGGAATAACAGTATCTCCACTATTTTTTATGATGCCCTTTCCTAGTGACATATTTAACTGAAAATAATTGGAACTTAATGATGCTTCAGAGGAGTCTCTACAGAAGAGAAAGAAATAATAGAAAGAAATGTTGTTTGAGACTGTACTTTCTTTTCACGGGATCCTCAGATATCCAATGGGAACTGTGAGAGCCACCAATCAATTAATTTTCTCTTTGTAATGAATTTTTTTCTCCTTCAACCGTTGTTTGTCTCCTCTGCCACAAACAGCCAATTTTTCAGTTGTGTTTTGATTTCCTTCATTTTGTACAATACTAAAAAGCAAAAGTGAAAGAAAAAAAGGAGCTAGCCATAACAGAACAACATGCCTATTCTTTAATTTCTCAGAACATGGTAAGCTTAAAAAGTAGTATACTAGGAAATTGATTCTGTCTGTACAAAACACACAGAAGTGTGAAGGTCACATTGGCAGTCAATCCTGCCTTGCTGTTAAACCCTGTAATATTCACTTTGACCTCTTTCTTATCATTCTAGTAATTTGTTTACCCCTGTATCAAGTTCCTGGAACATTTCTACAATATTCCACAGAAGTATTAGCATATGCACACAATTAGAAGCAGATACCTGAACCACATTTTCCTAGAGACCTAAATAGGGCACATCAAGCCTTCTCAAGGAACAAAATGCATGGTACAGGCAAAGAAGAAAGAAGGAAGTCAAAATTACCCAAAATAAGCTAAACAAGCAGCTAGACTAACATCTCACTTCTCGTACAGGAAAAGTGTACATTAAATATGCTCTGGCTTGTTTTTTAACCGCATTCTGCTTTTGTTGATTAACCTGTTTCTGCTCTTAAAATGAATTACACCATCTTGTGTCTCCACTGTACAATTTTATCACGGAGATGACAAATCATGCTGATGGTGACAGTCTGTGCTGAAGTGGAATGTATAGTAAAATACAACCTCCCTCAAATGAATTGCTGAAACTGCTAATCTTTATCTAAATGCCTGTAATAACAGTTTTGTTCTCAGCAGCAGTTGGAAGAAAAAAATGTCTTCCAGAAAGCATTTTGGCAGCCAATTTCCTTGTTAATAAAACCTGGAGAAACATGTGCGATTAATATAAATTACTAATTCTACTTTTAATGCCTAAACATGACACTGACTAATTTACACGGTTTTGCTTGAGTGGCCTTTGAGTATTTCTAGTGCTGTTGCACTGGTGTATGTTTCTAAGCAAAGATACCACAGGTGCAGTGCTTACAGATGAGGAACCTTATCTCTGGCAATCATTTCTCACCATACCACCTGATTGGTCTGCTTCTGCTAGGGGAAAAAGGGTCAGCAGCGTAAAGCTACCAAAGAAGCTTTCTTCTACTGTAAGCTGAAAGTGCCACATTTTGTGCAGGTGTGGGAGCCAGTTAAAACAAACTAGAAGGTGACTGTTGCTTCTGCTAGCTAGTTGGCAGCATTTTTTAGGGCAACAACAGGAGACAGCTGAAAACCTCCCAGTTTAAGTTGAGAAATTCAGTACTGTAGAAAAGCGAGTGAGCTGGAATGTAGGTGCTTCACAGCACATCTGCGAAAGATACACTCCATTCCTCAGGAGCAGTCTTGCAATCATGTAGATTGCTCAAGTGAGACCAAATTAAGAGACACACTACTATCAATGCTGAAATATAACTAATATCCATATTTCAAGGCTTTGAACAACTGGCCCAACAACCAGTGGAATTTCAAATGCACATGCTGGATGATTAGTTTGAAACTCCACTAGCATTATAATCTGTCTGCTTGTATTCAACCCCTAATAAAATACTTTTTAAAGTCTTGTGAAATGTAGGACAAATTTCTAAAAAAACAACCCATGTCAGTTGCTCACATCTGAGCTACACAGCACCATCATCAATGTCCCTGGAACATGATGAACATTCATTACTGAACAAACTTGTGTTCAGTTTCTCTCTGAGAAACACATTTTCTGCCTTGCTGATGTGCTCAGAGAGTTTTCACTCCCTTCTGCTTCTACTTTGACCCCTTCTACTTCTTGATCCTGTTCACAGAAAGGACCTGAGGACATCAGGACATCCCACCTCCTTAAAGAACCAATGGGAAATGCACACATAACTCCATTCCCCCAGGGTAAAACAAGTTCATGACTTTACTGTGCAGCACCAGCCAGAAGTGGAGCTCTCAAGATGAGAGGTTTCATTCTTTTACAGTCCCTAGGATGCTGAAGAAAGAAACAGCATCTTTCCCTGCCTGAGGCGACTATATTTCTGCTCAAGATTTTTCAGACAGGAACACATTCACATGTATACAGAGAGCAAGCCTCCTGCTTGAGATTCTGACTTCAGTCCCAATGCTGTGCTGTAGGATAATGCACTCTTCATTGCCATGCATTTTGCAAACCCTTAAAAAAGAGAAATAGTCTAAATGCAGTTTGTAATAATACATCAATAATAATATTGATGTAATAATACATCAAGATACAGGAAGATGAGCCAGATAACTCAGAAGTAAATTTATGAAAAAACACATAAGAAGAAATCCAAGCTTCACAATATCTACACCTACAATTCTTACAATATAATGTTCATTAAGTCATTCTGGTGTATTTTTCCCTGAATATATTTTGAATACCATTACAACTGAGTTGTCAAGGCTCTTTAAATTGATATACATACTGACATTCTGATTATACTTCAAATAATTAAGATCATTTCATCCACAGAAGATCTGCAACAGCAATGCTACTCCCCATATCCATCATCTAGAGCCTGGTTACTTCTGTGTATACATATATGGCATGAGTGAGATTCTGATTCACCTTCAAGCCATTCTTAATTCCCCAAAGCAATGCTGTATCTAGCTGGCTATACCACTTGATACTTAAATATTAAATACCCATGATGAAAAGAGAAGCCAGAGAGATTTCAGAGGCAGTAAAAATCTTACTTGTCCAATAATGTAGATCTGAGGATGACCTAGTGCTTTCCTGAGGAAAAGCAGAAACATTTGAAAGTCTGAAAGTATTTTTCTGTAATTTTTCAGAATAAAGCAATTCAATGTTTTTCTGAATAATCTGTACAAAATCTTATTCCATGAAATTTATACCAACTTCACAACAATCTTGGGGACAGCAGTATGAACCGCATGTGCCGTCTTAAGCCCAGAATCTTGGCCACCTAGTCTACATAGCATGTATTACCAGGGAATAAAAAAAAAAAAATAATGAGATTCTTTAAGATCCTCCTCTAATATCAGATGGGTAGGTAGCTTAGGAACAAGTCTACTTCTTTTAAATCAGATTATTTATGGAAATACAGAGTTCCATGTCAAGTGTGAACTTATGAAACAAGATTATCGGTTACTTGCTTGGTATGTGAAAGCATTTTTTTATTGAGGGAGTTCAGTTTTGGTCTATTGGTTACAGACATGCATATACCATGTATCATGACACACAGATCTTATCAGCAGAGGAAATGCTGCCTTGGTGTGTTAAGTCTGAGGAACATGCTGATGACATGAAGGCAATTGAATTACAACACCATTATTCCAAATGTCACTGCTAGGTGACTGCCTGCTGGCATCTGCTCCATGTTACAAAATGCACACTTCCAATAGAGCAGCTCATTAAAAGAGTTTCAGTTTGCTCAAAAAACTAATCAGAACACTGCTACAGAGTTGTAAGTCCTCAGATGATTATTAATAATATTATCTACTTCCATGAGTTCCTTCATCAAAGGAATCTACATGCTTCACCTTATTAATCTCAGAACATCACAGGGAAGTACCACTGCAAAAAGCTTCACCCAGCACTGATGTGCAGGCACCTCTGAGATGGTAAGCTGCAGTTGTTGAACATTAAAATTGATTTAAAGCAAAGAATGATGAATGGCCCACCAGGAATTAAAAGGCTGTGTGCAATTCATCCAATAGCGCTTCCAGCAGAACACTGGAATTTAAATATTTGCTTTTGAGAAAGATTCTATGGGATCATAAATGTTAAAAATCACAGTAATCCATAGGCACCATTTAGTCATTACATCCCTAAGGCAGGTGTGTCACATATGGATTTACCAAGTTCTTCATCTTCCTTAGAGGTCTTTTAACTATGCTCTAACCAAGCTATCTTTCTAATATTTGTGACTTTATGATCACAATCATCATTCAATAAGTTTTTATTTTCCTCCAAAAGGAACTGACCTTTGTCAGATAAGAAAGAAAAAAAAGATGGGGAAAAGAAAATCCTGTCCCTTATTCTTCCTGTCTGTGTGTAGCCACTACCATAGTAGTCTAATGTCCAAAATCAGTACCTCAGTAGAAAGCAACACAAGTCACTGGTCTTCCTAAAGAAGTGAAGACCTTATACAATACGCTTAAGAGACAGCTTTCAAAGTTGCAGATATCTAGTATATCCTCCCCTCTTTTACATGTCTGTTCATAGCAGGAACTTAATGGCACTTCAATTTTTGAAGCACACAAATCCAAATGATCTTTTAACTTGTTACCTGGAAGACATTAACTCCTTTTGAAAAACTCAAACAATAGAGAACAGCACTTCCATGGGTTCTCTCTTAATTTTCTCCCTAGTCCCAAATTATTCAACAACTTTTAACATTCCCTTTGAGGATTCTAAGAACACTACCAATGTCAAACCCTATTAGACAATGATGATTGTTTCTGCTTTCTTTTTAGCAGGACCAGCACTTAATTCTTCTGAAGCTTTCTAACAAAAACCAATCCTTTAATCTAAACACTACACTAAGCATGAATTCCCTTTCAAAGGTCACCTTACTTGTCTGCCTAATATTATCACACAAATATATTTTTGTAAAGTACACATTTATCTAACCCTTTCAATTGTTTTGAGTTCATTCAGAACAGGTTGAGTAATCAAGGTAAACCAGCTATCAAAGCAGTATTCATAGCAAAGTGCCATGCCTGAGCCCAATCCTATCATACTAGCATCAGTATTTATGCTGATCAGATCTTGATTGAAAGGTTAATGTGGAACCTGGCAATAAACAATATTTGCCCAAAAGATGTTTGTAATTTCCCCTAGCATCCTTTAATAACATTTAGCTCCCCTTCTTTTTTTAGCTTTTGGTGCATATCAGGATATATAAAGAGAGAGTCCCAAAAAGGATCTTCTGACCTTGGGTCTTTAAAAAGCAATGAAAAATCACAAACACCAGCAGTACCCTCAATTCAGCACCTGTCCAACTGAAGACAGATAGACTTTTTTCACTTGCTGAAAGACAAATCTTCCCTTTCAAAGCAAAATATCTGCTATTTAACAACACACTTTTCAGGAAAGTTTTTTTCCCACTTCTTCACTTTTGTGTTCATCACCCTTGGTAGAGTAACTCACATTAACCAGCATACCTAAACTTAGGTTCCCTCCCACAGGATATTAATATCACTGACAACCACAAGCTATTTTGTTTCTTTTTCTTGCTCTATTTTTCATTTGCTTCTATTTTAGTAGTAATTTAACTTTGTTTTGAGGCTAACATACAATAACCTTACTTGAGTATCTACTACAAACTAAAAGCAAATTGAGACTTCAGGTCATGATCTATTATTTACTTTCCCCAATCCCACAATGCGCACTCCCAAACTAAATAATGTAATTCCATCTAAATGCAGCTGAATATCATAAAGCCCTCCATATTTTAAAGCATTTTGGACCAATTATTTTAAAGAGAGCACTTGACAGTTAAATGAGTCAGTTAAAAGACTGTTATAGAAGATACAAAATAATTTTTAGTGAAATATTGAATATACCCACACATGAGGAAAACTAGGCATAAGCAACCTGGGTATTTGAATTAATAATGCCTTGCTCCAGAGTTCAATATATGGTGTGTTCTCATAACGAAGCTATTAGTGAGACTGACTAAGCTGAGATTTCTCTTTTTTTTTTTTTTCCTTCACTTTGGTGTTTTCACCTTTACTAAATGCCTCTTTCTTTCTTAAAATCTAGAAAAAATATTTTTATTTTTAAGGTTTGCAGCTACTGATCCCAGCCCTCTGCTAGATTTTAGTGTGATGGTAAAGACCCTATTCATTAGCTTAAGAATTCCGTCTTGCTTTACTGATAACTGAGGACGGAATTTAACAAAACAACCAAAGAAACGAACCTGAACCAAAACAAAACCAACAAACCCAAAATGAACAAAAAAACTCACTAAAAAAATCTAGTGCACCTGAGAGACCAATATGAGAGTTCTGAATTAGACAAAACTTCTGAACAAAACTTAATGGGGACCTTACGTAAGTGATACGAGTAGGTATGGACTTATGAAGTACAGATTTACTTATTCTACAGCATAACCTACTTCACTCTGATTCCTCAATATCTTATTAAAAAGAAGTTTTAAGTAACTTTACAGTTTGGTTTTTAGAACTATATTTATTATTATGCTTCTGGACAAGAAAAAGGTACCGTGATGTTGAAGCATCACTCTTCAGAGGTTTTTATCTGCTGGAAGAAAAACAAATTAATGGAAAATTGTCCTCTAGTAAAGCATTTCCCTGCAGATTTCCTTGTAGAAAGGGAAAAGAAAAATCTCAGTGTTGAAGAAATTAAAACAGGGATCACACATACTAAGTTTCTTCGGTGAAATGAGGTGGAATGACTGTGGAATCATAGTACAAAGGCCAGCTACACATGTGAAAGCTATATTTATTGGGATCTACAGTCTGTGTAAAGCTTTCACCTCTCTAGTCTTAACACTAAAAAGGGTAAAAACTCTCCTGCTGGAGCAGTCAAAACATGTTAGGAGTGAAAGATTCAGGAAGAAAACAAATTGATTAAATGAGATCTTTGTTGCAGGAGATAGCTGAAGCAGTATCAATTGCACAGTAGAGTCGAGGAATCAGTTGGTTTCACCTACAGGTTTTTATCCTCATAATATTTTCACTTCCTTAGCCCCAGATGTTACTCTGGATCTCCTCTGGGTGCTCAGCACAGCTCTAGTGCAGGCCTCTGTGGAAGAGAGCACAGAGCTCTGGGAGAGTGCTTCAAGTTGCTCCAGGAGCATGAAGGCAAGTCCACACATTCACATTCCCCTGCTTGCTGTCTGCTCCTGTCACACCCCACATCGCTCATGCTGACAGAAATGGTGTGTTCAAGAATAAAGGGGGGGATGAGAAGAGGAAGACAAAAAGCGAGACATCAGGCTTGATGCTAGCAGTACTCGTCTTTAAATACAACTGGAGTATGGACATCAACAGCCACAGCATTCACAGACTACACAAAAAAACAGATCTCATTTCCCTTGGGTGATAAATATTACAGAGGCAAGAGATTTCAACTGAGCAAACAAGAAAATCTAGGAGTTTCACATGCAAAAGATTTCCTCATATTGGGGGACAGCTTCTATCCTGCCCCTCTTTATCTCCTTCTCCTTAGAATGCTGGAATAAATATAATAGTGTGTTTTGCTTTAAAAGCCAGCCATGGTTCAGTGAACAGGCTGATGTGCTATTTCATGTGAGAAAAAAAGCTGTGATTTAATCTCATTTTCACTAGCTAGAGTTCCAGCTATTATCTGGGGATGGCTAAGCCTGCATTCACCATAAGACTTCTGTATTACATACTGTATTTCCCCAGAGCATACCTGCTATGCAACAGTGGTAAATCTCTATACTCACAGATGTAGAAATATTCCCGGCCTGGCCTGAACTCAAATCCCAGTGAGAAGGGCGTGAAGAGCTGGAACTTTTCCGAGAACTTCAATGGTCCATTTGGGGAATGCGGCCGATTACACTCCCACCTCTTGAACCCTTTGGAGGTATGATCGCAAGAGCTGTAGCCATCAAAGTTCACCATGTACAGAACATAGCGTTCTGTCTTATCTTCTGGCACCGAGTCTTCATAGTGAGGGCAGAACACATCCAGGTAGTCATTGATGCAGACATCAATGTGGTAGTCGCCTCGCTGGAATCTGAAATCACAGGAAGATAAGCAGCAGATATAAGCAGTTAACTCAGGATGACCTTGTCACACGGAAACATTCCCATAAAAGTAGCAACACTCAAGGCACTTCCCTTTCAATGCCCCCATGATCCCAAAAATAACCCTTACAATTCACAACAACTATCAAAGACTACTTAGGCAGGACTGTGGTTGCATGACCTTCTGGATAAAGGTTTGCTCTCTTATTTTACTAAATTATTCTCTTGCTGAAGCCCACCTAGTAATGGACATTCTTTTCCCATGGTTAATGAATATAAAACCCAAAGAAAGTATCTACTTTAATTTGGTTGTGGTCCTTTTTAATTGAACAAAGAGCAGGAAGAAGCAAAGAAGGAAAAGCTGCATCAGCCTTCCCAAACATCAACATAAACATACAAACAAACAATCCAAACACATTCTCTTCTTTGAATCAGGCAGTAATCACCCTTGTGATGAAAAGTGATTTGACTGCGAGTACTACAAGAGCACAAACAGGTTTCTTCTTTCTTCAAGAATTGCAGTAGTTTGTCAGGATGGAAAGAAAAACCTGCGATGTTTTTCAAAGATACTTGAAAAACTCTTTATCTTCTCTGCCGAAAGTACACAGTAGAGACAATGCTCTGCCCAGTTAACAGGATTCCGGGATATGAATTATCAGCACTCAGCCTAATGTGACAGTTCTGAATGAGTGCCAGATGACAAATGCAGCACAAGGCAACAGCCCAGATGCACTTTATTATTACTATTATTACTACTAAGAGCTTATTAGAGATGTGAGACTGTTTTTGCTAGAGATACGGAAGGTGCCTTTTTTCTCTCCCTCATTTTTCACTTACATTGTTTCTCTAATGCCTACGGTATTATCTAGAAGAAACTATGTAAAGAAATTCACTGCCTCCATGGGAGCTTATAGTATGACAGTTTTGCTAATTCCATAAATCAGGTCTGAACGTCTATCAAATTCCTTGTAACAGCCAAAGAAACCAGCCACAGACCTACTCCACTTCAGGCTGACTGAGCTGCTTGTAGCTTCTTTCATGGCTGCAGTTGCCAAGTGTACCACAGACCAATAAAAAGGCCATGACAGATTTAACGATAGTACTTAATTTTAGCTGAAGGGCATATTCTAAACTGATGGGCTTGAAATCTGCCATCTGGATCATTCTATCTAATTGCAGAAAAAAAGCAATGATCTGCTGGCCCTCCAAGGATAAATTCAGAGCAAACTATACCTTTTCATATCTTCTCATAATTTAACTACAATAAAATAGCTTTTTAAAGGGGTAAAACTGAACACGTATCAAAGCATGATATATCTGTACAATTTCAGCCAGTGCACTGCCTCACAGTTCCATTTCGTAACATGGAAATGCCTCTCCGAAGCACAGCTCTTCAGAAGGATTTACATTTATCTAAATCATTAATTCAAAATATACTTGTGCTCAGGTCTTTGGAAACCTCTCCCTAGAATAGATACTGTCTTAACAAATTTGCAAAATAGCATTGTTTTCAAATTGGTGTCAGTACTCTGCATCACTTAACAGTATGCTGTTTCTTACAGGTAATGAAAAAGAGTATTGTGTAAGTTATGAATAGAAAAGCCACATCTGGGCAATGATATATTTAATTATTTAATTACCCCTCTAGTAAGTAAAAATTAGCATGTGTATTTTTTATGTATGCTTGTGTATGCATGTTTTTTTTAACCTTACAGGTGACAGACAATGCTTTTTTCTCAAGGGATTATCAGGGTTATCTCTTATACCAGCTTGCACCTTCACAATACCGCCCAGTTGCTTTTGTGGCAGAAACTATATGCTTTCTGAACTACAATTACAAAATTGTAGACATACAGAATTAGAGTGGTCCCCTTTGCATCACACTTTTACAACACAAATAATCTTATTTAAGCTGCTTCTCCACACTCTCTTTAAGTCAGTGGACAGAAACAGGTCAAATTGAATCAAATTGGAAGATGGTAGATTTAGGCTGGATTTAAGAAAGAAGTTTCTTACTGTGAGGGTGGTGAGACACTGGAGTAAGTCGCCCAGAGAAGTTGTAGATGCCCCCTCCCTAGAGGTGTTTAAGGCCAGGCTGGACGAAACATTGAGCAACCTGATCTAACGGGAGGTGTCCCTGTCTATGGCAGGGGGGTTGGAACTAGATGACCTTTAAGGTCCCTTCCAACTCAAACCATTCTATGATTCTACGAAATTTATCTGGCCTGCTTAGGCCAATGGTACATTGGAATGAAACAGACCACTCTGCAGAAGCAGCTTTTTCTCCCCTTTGACCAAAAGGAGAATCTAGGCAGATAATTTTCCCAAGCAGTCTGTACTGTGAATAGCTGAATTTGAAGGGAAGGATTCAACTGAACAGCCCATAGTAATGGAGATGACATATATTAAGAGACAGACAGTGAAATTTCTGATCACACCCTAAATCCACATTAGCAATGTAATCAAACTTGTAATCTGCACCAGCAATATCCTCTACCCAATACTGCTTATAAAGAGTTCATGTGACTCCCCTTTGGCAATGTCCCCTACTATATTCTTGGTATGCAAACAAAACCGCAACACTGCTCTTTGATTACTGGTATTTTAGCAGACTAATTTCTGCTTCCTGAAGCACTGAAGCAGTTAAGTATCTCCATTGGACCCAGCCTGCCTATCAAACACATGGAAAACATGAAGCAAGCAAGGTCTGCAGAGCAGGTCTGAGGGTGAAGCACACAACCAAGACTTTTTGATCTCAGTGTCCTTACATCCTCACTGCCCTGCTCTCTCAACATTTTCATTCCACAGTTATTCACCATAGCCAGAAAGTGTTCACGTTTACATGTCTAAAAACAGGAGAAGATGGTGCACATTTTAAGTCATCTAATCTAGCATTTAGCCAGTATTGCTGGTGCAGCAGTAAACCTGCACCAGAGAAAACACATACTGAGGTATTTTATCAAGCTGCTTCGAGGGATATCTCTTCAGTCTGTACAGTAACACCAATTCTGGAAAGAGATTATCAGACAACAAGGAAGTAGAAATCAGCTATTTATTCCTCTCTTGTAATATCTTAAAGAAGTAGGTAATCAAATGCCCAGCATGTGTACTGAAGAGAGGTAGAACTAATTTTGTACTGCAAAAGAAATTACATCTCCATCGTGCCTCTTGGACTGAACTGAGACCATTCTTGTTTTTCCAGCTACAAGGCAGTGTGTTGCATTTCTCTTCTTGAAATGGAAACACAAAAGTCTCTCATCTGAACAGAAAGGAAAGGGATGGTCATGAGTAACTCACCAAAAAAAACCAAAACCTCATACTCCTCGAAGACATTAAAGGAAACAAACAACTTTTACAGGCTGTAAAGCTCAATTTTTGTAATGTCAGGTATTAAGAAAGAAAAGAAAGTTCTCCTTCAAATGAAAGCATTTATCAATGTTTAGCCACCTGCATATGTTAAGATGTACAACATGTAAAGGGAAGGTGGAATCTGTTAACACATATATTTGTGAATAAACACAGGAGCAGCAGATCTCCTGTTGATGGCATTCAAGAAGTTTCTGCCTTTTCTAGTCCCATTCAGAATAGAAAACTTGCTTTCCTGAACACTCTAGTAATGTTACTGATGCACTTTCTTGAATTCCTGTTTGGTCAGACACCTGGAGGGAACTAAGCACTCTTCTAGAAGTGAGCCAGGTTCTTTACATAAATAACACTATGGGGAAGAAAGCAGTCCTATATATGCTTTGAGTAACAGAACATCATATTGGGCTGCAAACCAACAAAAAATGCTCTGGAAAATTCTGACAAGAGCTACAAACCTTCCTAAAAATAATGCCATGTGTCTTCATATACTCTGGCTTACATGTGGCAGAACACAGCTGTTCTTCAAATATAACTAACTTCTGTTTTGAGCCAGGTGGCATTCAAACAGTGTTTCAAAAATCTGCATACTACTAAACACCGCAGCAGGGCTATAAAAGCCATTTTGGAGACAGAGACAGGTAGTTAAGTTGCTTCAAAATCCAAACATTCCCATACCCAACAAAGATCAACTTGCTACACAAAACCGCAGACAGCTTGTATCACAGGCAGTCATTCGAATGCTCCTGTGCCTAGGTGCCAATAATGAAAGATCCAGGTCAGGATGCAGGAATACAATTTTAACCACAGAAACAAAAGACCAGAAAAACACCTTTCAGGTAATTAACAATTGAATGTACATAGTCTGTGTGCACATTTCTCTTCATCTTTTTAAGTTCTGAAGTGTATGCAGTTTGTCTTGAATTTAATAACTGTGCTGGTCACTGAAACAAGTGATGATTTATGTAAACAGATATTTAGAATGCAACAACAGTGTCTATATTCATTGTTTCTTCCTTTTGTTTTTGGAACAAACACTATAAAAATCCAGTTTAAGAACAGCACAAATAACACTAATTGCCCATTATCAATTAGATAAACATTTCAACAGCTTCTAATTGTTGCTTCCCATAGACATCTTATTATATTCCATAATCCTTCCTGTAAAATCAGCACAACAGGTGCTCTACTTCAAGACAAGCATACTGGTAAAGGTTCCTTCAACTAGTTAAACCTTCCTTCATTTGGAATCTGTTCTACTGAATGCATGTGGGCAACAGAAAAGACTTCAAATAACCATTCATCAGAAAAAGGCATATGCAAATGGCCCTAGTTCGGCTGTCTAGACCCTGAACAGCCCTTAACACCAATGTGCAGAGGAGACAGCCACTAATGAATACCTTACACCAACTGCCTTGCTCTCAAATGATAAACTGAAATCCAAAGCAACATCAACAAAATACACCAGATCTGTTTATTCTATGTGCAGTTCTTCAGAAATAGCACAGCAAAAAAATCACTTATTTTGTTTTCTGGCCAAAAAAGGCTTCCAGGAACAGCAGACGCCTCTTACCACTGGTCACTCAGCTCCTTTTTACTTCAATGGCCACTAAGCCAGTTTTAACTAAATTTAATGGAGATAGAAAGGTCTCATAGATAAGCCCATTCCTCTCCGTATCATGAAAAATAAACCAACCAGAAGGGAAGATTCCCTAAACATCTCAACAAAGGCTGAGACACTAGTAGGTTAAATGTTACTAGAAAACAAAAATCTCTCTTACAAATGCTCCAGACAAAGGAAAATCTTCAACTGGACAAATGAATTAATAGGTTGAAAATTATGTTGAGTACTATTAGCCAGATATGAACCTATTTGCTTTAATTATTAATACCAGAGAGGTGAGTACAAAGTAGGTATTTACATATGTAATAATACACAAAACCCAAACATTTTCTGGAAAGTATTACTAAGTTTTAAAAGGACAACATCTTACTTGCACTTAGGATGTGATGATGAGTTATTTAACATTTCACACTACTAAGCTTGCTCACAGCTTTTGCCTCTGTTTAAGTGGCAAGTGTACTGCAAAGACTTAGCTTTACCCAGACACCGTGACTGGAATACGCTTGGATAACTTGTGCCTCATTATTCTTTCTCTCATTTCAGCTAACTTAAAACTGTTATGTAGGATGGGGGAAATCTTACGGTTGTTAATTATCTGAGGGGTTGTGGGATTAAGTGTACCAAGGAGTTGGGGTTGTTCAG
>VZTY01018107.1:0-11650 GCA_013400935.1 Turnix velox | reverse complement strand
GCAACCTCTTCCAGTGTCTTCAGACTTAGCTAGAAGGCAGACAGCATTTCTTTAGTGCCAGTCTTTACTCAATATTTTGGCTTGATCTCTTTTTCTCTAGCCTAAGTATGAAGAAAACACAGTGAACTGGGAAGAGAAAAGGCATTTGTTGATGCTTAACTTGATTATGGACACTCTTTAGATTATGAAAGGTTTTCTTACATAAACTCTCTTCCCAAAAAATGCATCCACATGTACTCGTTCTCATGTACACACTCCTAACTCTCCCCACCGTGTTTACATTTTTAGTTCCAATTTGCAACACTTCATTTGTTCCTGAGCAGTGCACATTCTTTATTTAGGTCCAAGACCCAGGCACACAAAACTCCTCCAAACAGAGGAGAGATGACAGCAAAAGCAAAAAAAAAAAAAGCAAGTAAAACAATTAAATTCTCTCCCACTTAACTGAAAATTTTACTGAGGCTTGTTTTGTTACATAGTGTTATAGTGAAAACAGATGATATTTGAAACTTGGCTTTGGAGCAAACCTCCCTTCAAGCCTCCACGGGCAAGCAGACATTCCCCCTCTGAACATCACTTCCAACAGCTCTTTAGTGAAAAACATTTCCGTGTTTATCCTCCAGACAAATTACAATTGCTGATCTTAAGTCACTCCTGTGCTAAGAAAACGACATGTTGTCAACCCCAAATCCCAATTTTCTTTGTAAATCCTTTCTTTCAGGCAGAATTCAATGAAATGGAGAGGGAAGTCATCATATTCCTTTCTTTCCTTTTAAAATATTAGGATGCCTTCTGTTGGATATGCCTCCCACTAATCTAAATGTTTTTTAGATTACTAAATGTCTTTTTAGATTACTAAATGTCTTTGAACCATTTATCAGAATGTTTAGCTTGTTTTGATAGCTGGACTAAATTGTAAACAAATGGTAACCACATGTTATTTACAGCAGAATAATTTTGTTCCGTTTGGTTTTCTGACAGCATTTACACTGTATTTTATGCAACTTTGGTGACCTACATAAGGTTGCAGTCTACAAGTTACACTCTTTTTCTATAAAACCCAAAAGATTAATGAAATAGATGATGTCAGGATTTGTTTTTAACCATGGCAGCCCATAATTTGATGGTAAAAGTCCAGTAAAACTTAATTGATCTTTTCAGAGATCAGAAAATCTCTTTTCTGCGGTTCTAAGGGCCTATAAAAATGCTGAAGGCTTGTTCAAGTTTGAGAAGTCATGGAGTGATAGCAGTACACATTAACACCCCTAATTTTAGACTATGTTCCCCTAATTTCTGTCATCACAAACCCACTTCCTGGCTTTTCTTCACCTTGCTCTGAAGTGGGTTTTTTTCCTTTGGTTTATGGGGTTTTTTTGTTACTCAAGATTTGGGCAGAAGAGGGAACATTGTGATGAAACCTTGTGTAAAAAAATCACCGAAACCATTACACCACAGTTACAACTCTGCTCTATTTGCCTTCATGCACAAGCCAAAATCAGATGGTTCTGGATGAGCAAAGGCAAAATGGGGAGGAGAAAGCCACATAAAAGCTTTTTTTTCCCTAGTACTTCCATTCACGAGTCCCGGTAGGAAATCACAAATACATTAGGTCAGCCTTAACAAAATACAAGTGAAATTAAAAAAAAACCCTAAACCCTAAAGCAGTGGGGCTTGCAGGATCTGAATTATTTCATGGTAATGTTAGAAAAGTAGTAGCTGAATGATCTTGTGGCTTGGTGGTTGTTGTTGTTTTCAAGACTGTTCTGTAAAGTTGCATGAGGGGGAACAGAAACAACTTGGTTAGGATTTGTAAATAGAAAACATCCTAAGGCTGGTGTCCTTTTCTCCTGGATCATTACTCTCAGGAAGCCACCTATAACTCTCTTTGCAAATGGTCTGTGCTGCTTGCAAAAGAAGGAAGAAAGGAAAAACAAAACAAAAAAACCCCAAATTTGCTGAGCAGAACACAGAAAAAAATAAGTATTTTTGAAAATATTTACTTTTCCAATGGGGAGATCCCCGGTTTTTGGTTCTCTGGTAGGTGGGGAGGGGAAAGTTACAGCTGCTTTAAGGACTATATCAGCTCCATTTTACTGCCAAGATGACATACTCAGATGTGAATTGCAAACATAATAAACACCAGTGCTTGTATTTCTCAGTGCTAATATATGATTTTTATGTCATGTGCACAGCCTCTTTCACTGAAAGACAAAAGATTAAATAATAAATAACATCTTTCTTTTCCCCTTAGTTAAATCAGTCACCAAGCTTAAACAAAGATATTAAGAATCCTTTCCACATCAGCTACCCAATTTAGTGTCTTGACTTATGGTCTGTCACATTCTTCATTCCTTCTAATCCCTTTCTGCATGACATTCACTTGCATCTACAGTCCCATGG
Organism: Turnix velox; assembly: GCA_013400935.1. Classification (NCBI taxonomy): domain Eukaryota; kingdom Metazoa; phylum Chordata; class Aves; order Charadriiformes; family Turnicidae; genus Turnix; species Turnix velox. Next base: position 9,250 of record VZTY01018107.1, on the reverse strand, counting down.
CAATAGCAGGAATAACATTTAGCTTTCTAAACCAGAGCATTCATACATTCTCCCCAAAGGCATGTCAGCTCCCAATGTGACTGGTCAAGATGCCACTTGAAATTCCTGCCTGCTCTCTGACACCTTGAATTTAAGCTGATTGCAGGACATTGAGTCATTTTTAAGCCCACATTTCTTTCACAGAAATGAAAGGGAGTCCCATAGGAGAAAGACTGAGCTTCTGCTTCTTTTGCTGCCTTTACCCTCTTCACCATGTCTTGACGGCTGCCCAGTCCCTTGGGCATTCCATGCTTCTCCTCCTTCCCTGCATCCATTTCCTGCAAACCTTCATGGAAGAATTTATAAAAAATTTCAGGGCCACTTAGAACAGATTTTTGCACCTGGCTATGTTGAAAGACTGGGACAAAATGTTCCCGACTGGGTGCCCTTCTTGGTATATTTATTTCTGAAAAGTTTCATTCAAAATATCTTCTCATGAAATTTGGGGAGGGAGGGAGAATTCAGTTGTTTTATTCTTTGATTTGAAAAGATAGAATTTTTGAGAAGCTTTGTTGTCCTCACATTTAGATCAGGAGGCAAACCTTTATCAGGGAGCAGGAGGGGCGGGTTGCCTTCCCCTGAGAGAGAGTGATGTGGGAGCTGATGCTGGAGCAGGGCACAGAGCTGGGCACTGCAGGCACAGCTGGGCATGATGAGCAGGAAAGGTCTGGTTACAGGAGCCAAGCTTGACCAAGTATCCAGATGACCAGGCAAGTCCATAGTGATGAGATGTGGTGAGATGTGATGAGGTTGGAGGTCAGTTTGAATTTGCAATTCAGGATCAGATCCAGACACAAACACCCTGGTCATTGCACTGTCCAGTGTTCACCAAGCATGCTCTTAGTTTGGAGGAAAGTCTGCAGTCAAGCTGGAAGATCAGAACTGAGGGTTTTCTCAAAGAATGGTTGGTTCCCTCAATTCTCTCTCCTCCCAGTTAAGTCCAGCCCCACCAGAACTTAGATTGGTATCATAGAATAGTTTGGGTTAGAAGGGACCTTAAAGATCATCTAGTTCCACCCCCACTGCCATGGTCAGGGACACCTCCCACCAGACCAGCTTGCTCAATGCCTCATCCTGGTCTTAAACACCTCCAGGGAGGGGGCATCCACAGCCTTTCTGGGCAACCTGGGCCAGTGTTTCCTCACCCTCATGGTGAGGAATTTCTTCCTCATGTTTCATCTAACTCTGCCCTGCCCTTCAAACCACTGCCCCTCATCCTGTGGCTACAGATCCCATCATCCAAGAGTCTTCCCCCGTCTTGTAGCCCCTGGGAGGCCACAAAAAGGTTTCATAGAATCATAGAATTAATGGTTTGGGTTGGAAGGGACCTTCCAAGATCAGCTAGTTCTAACCCACCTCCCACTAGACCAGGTTGCTCAATGCGTCACCAGCTTGGCCTTAAACACCTCCAGGGACGGAGCATCCACAACCTCTCTGGGCAACCTCATCCAGTGTCTCACCACCCTTGCAGTAAAGAGCATTTTTCTTACATGTCAGGACCTACATCCCAGGGAAACAAAGGCAGCCCAGAGAGTCACAGCAAGCACTGGGGGGAACATGGACTGACATGAAGAGCTGCCAAAAAGCTTCTTCCGGCCCCCAGCAGGGAGGACTCCCAACTGGAGTGAGATAATATAATCACTGCAGCACCTTCAAAGAGCCCTTGCCAGGGATTTCCCTGGGTATTTCTACTGTAACATTTTCTCTTGTATTCCCCTCAGCTTAAGAGCATCCAAGCTCCATGTGCAACCAAAGTAACAACTGCCCTGTGATACCCAGGAAAGTCAATGAATTGGGGGTGCTCTCAGTGGAAACATGGAGTCTGACTGCAAGAAGAAAGGGAAATGGCAGCACGTTCTTTGAAGGATGGTCATATTGACTTCTTCAATACAGTTAGGCAAATATATGACAAAATATAAAATTCCAAATATCATTGAGGTTCAGATCCTGTTGTCTCACAGGTAGCTTTAAAACTGACAATTTACAGCTTGCATGTTTATGGGGAAAAAAAACCCCACAAAGCCTGGTTTTGGCTCGAAACTTGAATACGTATAAGCAGCAGAGGCTGAGAGAAAAGGGTTGACTCATTCTTCTTGTGTGGGGAGGGATAGTGTGGAAAAGATACCAAATAACACCTAATAAAAAATAGGCAGCGGTGCATATAAATTAGATGTTGGGAAGAGGTCTGGTAAAACTTTATTTCTTGGCACTAATACCACACACCGAGCTGCTCTCTGAATATTGGAGGGGTTTCTTGAAAGAGAACTGCAAACTCCAATTGCAATAAAAGGAAATAGTTTTCTGACAGAGCAGTAAAAAGGTGCAACAGCAGATGCCCTGATAAACATACCCAATTGCCACAGGCACCTATAACACATCCTCTAAACACGTTGTCTTGGCTGGGGGAGTGGAAAAACGGGCAAATCGAGGATTAAAGAAAATTGCATCCCACTTTTTTGAATGTCTGGAGAATGCCTGAATGGTATAAACTGTGTATCTTGGCCACCCCCTGATATATAGGCAGGCACTTGAGGAGTTAGAGTTAGAACTGCATTTCCTTGGAGTCAAAACTCAGTGGCAGCCTTCAGTAAACTTGTATTTTTCCATCTACGATGGTGAGAGGCTCAGATTCCTCATGAGAAGATAGTAGCAAATAATAAAACCCAGGAGTAGTGATGTATGTTCCAGACAGTGGCAGGTTTTCTCTAATTAATTAATAAGGTAAAACCACAGCATCTCTTAAATTCCATAAGTGCAAAATCTTTCATCTTTGTAGGTATTTTGTGTTCACATTTATCTGACAAGGTGAACATTTGGAATGCTTAATGGAAAGGTCTGGAAAGAGCATTTTTGAAGCTGGTTTTCTGGTTTTGAAAGACATCAAGGTTCTTGGAAGGAGTTACAGTTCATTTGCATGAAACTTTGAAACTATTCCTTTTGTGGCATTCCCTTTGGAATATTAGAAACCTTTATGGTCAGTTGGAAATACTTGCATTACACTGCTAAGATTGCCTTAACAAAGGGGTGATGTCCTTTGTTCCTTTTATGTTACACTGTGAAATGTTTTTGTTTTCATTTTCATCCCACTCCTATCTTAAATTAGAAGACTGGGATAAAGAGGTTCCTACTTGTAGAACATATATAGAATAATCCATATGTAATACAGAAGCATTTTATTGTCAAAGAGGAAATGTATGACCAAGAAACTGCATACTTTGTCTTAGGTTTAGAACATGCAAATAGGAAATACCATGTTAGGGGGGGTTTTTTGCCAATTTGAGAAGCCCTGAGTCTTTCTAGCCTTCATTGTCATCACTATAAAATCTATGGCATTTGCTTATTAACTTCACTAGTATCCTTTCTGTAAAATGACATGTATTTATAAAAAGATGGTTTGAATAGCATGCTAGAAATAATTCCTTATTGACAAAGATTTGATGATTATTCCATTTGTTTCTTTTCTTATTGATGTAGAAAATGATTCCTACACAAGGGAGAGAAAACCCCAAGAAAAAAAGACTGTGAAACAGTGCCCTGCAGGCATGAATTCTGGGTTTTGACATCACTTGTTCTGGTCATATACTCATTACACTAGAGCAAAAGGAAGAGAGTAACTTAGAGCAGATGTTTAGTGTTCCTTATGGTCCCCAGTAGGTAAGGATGGATCAGGAAGCATGAGCTTCCATCGAGGAAACATTTGTCCCACATCAACAACTGTGTATGTGTGGGACAAGGACAACTCCTCCAAAAACTTGTTTGGCATCACTTGCTTTAAAATAGCAGGCATAATAGTTGCATAATAGTTGCAAAATTGAATGCATGCTACCTAAATAAAATTATCCCAAGTAAAAGGTCTCTCCAAATAATAGGACAACAGGCAGTGGTCTCAAGGGGAGGGTTAACTAGATATTAGGAAAAAATTTTGCACCATAAGTGATATGAAGCACTGGAACAGGCTGCCTAGTGAAATGGTTGAGGCATCATCCCTGGAGTTCTTTAAAGGATGATCATATTGACTTCTTCAATACAGTTAGGCAAATATATGACAAAATATAAAATTCCAAATATCACTGAAGGCTGGAACTTTGTAAGTAATGCCAGATCATTGTAAGGAACTTTAAAAAAGAATTAATGTTAAATTTTCAGTTTTGTTTTCCTTAGATGTCCTGACTTGGCAGCATTCACTTCCAAAAGTGTCTGGTTTTGGTACAAATGACTCATAAATAAAAACTTACTGTAGAAGCTTTAGAGCTGGCACATAGTTTTCCACAAAGCAAAATCATAAGGAACTTATTGTCTAAGTGGTAATGCAAATACTAGAGTAAAAACTCTGGGTTATTAGAGAAAGTGGGATAGAAGAGAGTTAATCACCATGGTGCAGAAAGCTAAAATTTAAAAGTTTGTTTCTTCACTGTTTCTTTTAAAGGCAAACAGTCCAAAAGTGCTCACAAACCACATTGAATCCAAATTAATTCAATATTTAAAATATTTTAATTCCTTCATTACTTTGCTTGAATCACACACACAAGCCTTGTATCAAGGACACCTGTGGTGAGAAATGCCAACAGAGACGTGGCAGACTAGTCAGTAACAAAGCTTTAGTGATAAGAAGAGAACTGGATCTTGCTGCTTTATGATCATAAATTAGGGCTGAAAGGAAGCCTTTGTATAATTTCCCATTTTCCACATTTCAAACCTTTCCAGACAGTTTAGGGTTCCTGCACTCTTCTGTCTGCTAAAAATAACAGTAATTGCCTCCTACTGATTTTGATCCATCAAAGGCAGGAAAAGTGGGAGTCCTCCTGCAGGCTGGCTGCAGGGAGCTGCCAGAGCTTTAGCTGCCATTTGGTCTGACTTGCTTAGAGCAGGGCAGCACCTGAAATTTATTGTGGAGTCATGCTGCTTAACCCAGCTCAGTAATGTCAGCAAGACACCAAAACCTGAGCAAGCAGGAAAAACCGCGGGAGGTTACAGGAGGCTGGTGCACACCAGTTCCACAGAGTCATAGAATTGCCTTGATTGGAAAGGACCTTTCAGATAGAATCATAGAATCATAGTTTGGGTTGGAAGGAACCCCAAAGATCATCAAGTTCCAACCCCCTTGCCATAGACAGGGATACCTCCCACTACATCAGGCTGCGCTGTGCCTTGTCCAGCCTGGCCTTAAACACCTCCAGAGAGGGGGCATCCACAGCCTCTCTGAGCAACCTCTTCCAGTGTTTCACTGCCCTCCTCTGTAGGCATTTATTTCTTCTATTTAGCCTGAATCTCCCCTCTTCCAATTTATATCNCATCAGGCTGCGCTGTGCCTTGTCCAGCCTGGCCTTAAACACCTCCAGAGAGGGGGCATCCACAGCCTCTCTGAGCAACCTCTTCCAGTGTTTCACTGCCCTCACCATTGAGAACTTATTTCTTCTATTTAGCCTGAATCTCCCCTCTTCCAATTTATATCCATTAATCCTAGTCCTTCCATCACATATCCTATTAAAAAGTCCTACCCCTGCCTTTCTTTAGCTCCCTTCAAATATTGAGAAGCTACTCTGACGTCCACCCTAAGCCTTCTCTTCACCAGCCTGTCTTCATAAGGCAGTTGCTCCAGTCCTTTGATCACCTTGGTGGCCTCCTCTGGACCTGCTCCAACAGCTCAATGTCCTTCTTATGTTGAGGGCTCCAGAACTGGACGCAGTAACTGCAGATGGAGCCTCACCAGAGCGCAGTAGATGAGCAAAATCACCTCTCTTGACCTTCTGGTCACACTTCTCTTGATGCAACTCTGGATTTGGTTGCAGATCCTCAAGTCCAGTCATTTATCCAGCACTGACAAGAACCAACACTGAATCGTTTGTGTAAGCACTATGACCATCCTTTAAAGAACTCCTGGGATGATGCCTGAACCATTTCCCTGGGCAGCCTGTTCCAGTGCTTGATATCCCTTACGATGCAAAACTTTTCCCTAATATCTTTTAATCCTCCCCTGATGCAACTTGAGGCTGTTGCCTTTTGTCCTATTTGGGATAAGAGACCTTTTACTTGGGAGGAGATACTTACCCTCACCTCTCTACAACCTCCATTCAGATGCTTACAGAGACCATCTTTTTCTCCCAGCTGAACACCCCTACCTCCCTCAGCTATTCCTTGTAAGACTTGTTTGTCACAGTAGTGACAAACTGAAGTTAGGATGAGAAAAGCAGCAAAGATGGCTGGCAATTTCTTCATGGTGCAACCACAGTGGTCCCTCTTTGGGATTTTATTCCCCTTTTTTTAGCCAGCTGGGTGTCAGCAGGTGTCAGCAGCCTGCTGGTGACAAATCCTTGGTAGCCCTGTGACTGTGCCAGTGCAGGCTGTGTTCTCCTCTGGCTCTCATCAGCTGCTGCTGCTGGTCTTTTGTGTTTTCTTCTTCTCCAAAACCACAGAAGAAAATTTGTTTTGGTGAACTACTATAAAGTAAATGTAGCGTGGTTCCATCCTTCCTGCCACTGTTAGGCTGGCCAGACATGGAAACACCTGTCCTCCTTCATGTGCTGGCAAAGCTTTGGAGAAAAAACCCAAAAACCACCATGCTCCAACTTGAAAAAGGCAAGTATTCAGAAAGCAAATCCTCCTTCAGGTCAAATGGAGTGAATTACTCAAATTCTCAGTGGATTTTAGCTTTTATATTTACTGATCTGTCAGAATATTAACATTTTGGGAATACATTATGTATTTTGGGAATACATTATGCATTGTTTTAAAAAAAACCTGTGCAAAATAAAGCCTGTTTTCTCCATGCTGATGCACACCACTAGTTGTCCTTGAAAAAATAGTCTTATTTCTAAAGTTCCTGCAGATAATTAACAATAGTTGATTGTGTAGTAAGGAGAAAAAAAAATCTAGTTCCTAAAGTACTTGCTGTAGACTACATTCAGTGTAATACTTAACTGCAGAAATAATCATAGAATTATAGAATAGTTTTGGTTGGAAGGGACATTAAAGATCATCTAGTTCTAACCCCCCTGCTATAGGCAGGGACACCTCCCACTAGATCAGGCCGCTCAGTGCAATGTGGTTTATTAATACAGAATTAAGAGGGAAAAAAAATGGTTATAATTTTAAAAGTTAAAGTTATGAACTATTGTCATCCCTCAGGTTTTGTCCTTGCCTGCCAGATCCTCTGTGGTTCTTGGTGTGGATGTGGATCCACCTGGTCCATGGCTGTGGATGACTAGTGGTCCACAAAGTCTCCTTTTCAAACTGTAACTTAAATTATGACAACTTACAACTCCAATTTGGCTTCTATATGAGAGGTAGAAGCAGGACATCACTGTGCAGTTATTCACATGTTGTTTGGTTTGTTTGGAGGTGATTTTTGTGTCCAAGGACAACTGATACTCTTTCCCTGCTGAAGGGATGGGAATGAGTGCAGTGTCTGCAGCAAAGGCAAGGTGTTGATTTTCTGGGATATGGAAATCCTGATGGATTTGACTTCCCTTTGAAACCTGAAGAATGCAAAGTCAGCATTGTGACAGCTGGGCCTCCGCTCACGTTTTGAACAAACTTTGTTTTGGATTCCTGGGCCTGACTGCTTCTTAGCTTCATATTTATTTTACACTTTAAAATTCATGTTACAAGATAGGTGCTCCTGCCTCTTTTTTTTTTTTTTTTCTTTCTATTTTGTTATAAATAAACAAATCTCAGCACCATACAAAGTTCATGGAGTTTACAGTTTGATTTTCTTCCTTTGTTTGGCCCACCTCCAGGAAAGAAATAAGAAATAAATACTTTTTTTTAAGTTCTTGGGTTTAGGTGTATTCTTTCAGTATGAATAGACTTTCCTGCCCGAACCAGTGCCATTTGTTCCTCAAAAGCCAAAAATAATGCCTGTAAAGAATGATTTCTTCTTTCATCTTAATGAGATGTAACCATGTATATGGATAATGTAACCATGTATATGGATAACTCTTTCATTCCCAGAGAACACTTTCCTTGTCTTTAGTAGTTAATGATACTAATATTATACTTTCCTATTCTAAGTGAATTTCCTAAGTCTAAGTGAATTGTGGTGACTAGTGATGTAGGTTTTCACAAGAAAAAAGTGTCGCCTATCTTTGCTTGCTTTGTGAATTGCTGCAAGAACAAAAGGTTTGGTACTGGATGGTATTAGGCTGCAGTAACATAGCCAGGGAGAATTTCTTCTATTGCTGCTTCCATTCTTCTGCAATAAGATGAGAAGGATCTGTTTTCTGAATGAAGATGTTACTCCTTTCACAGGTTACATCCTGTTCCTCAAGAGCAAATGGATGCCCTTCTGAGGGTGCAAGAGAGCTTTTGAGAGAAATATAGCTGTGCTCTCTGGGATGCCCTTCTAAATAAAGGCAAGTGCTTTGAAGGCCATGTGCTTAGCAGCCTTCAAAGACTCATTCCACAATAATGCTGAAGTCCTGCTGCCCTGAACAGCATGAGAAGACATGATCTATCAGCTTTGGACCAAGTATGTAAAAGAATTTTCCTAATCTGATATAAAATCCACATCAACCTGGCAATTCCATTTTGCCATCATTACCTGATGAGTGCTTGATATTTGGCTAACTCTTCTCTAATTTTCCATCTCCATCTAGCATATAATAATTTTAATACAGGTCTGATACAAAAAAAAAAGGGAGAAAACAAGCTCAGGATCACAAAGATGACAAGAGGTGTGGAGAACCTGTGCTACCAGGACATGCTGAGAGAGTTGGGGGTGCTCCTCCTGAAGAGGAGATGGTTCTGGAGATACCTCATAATGGACGACCAGTACCTGAAGGGGTGTTACAGGAAATCTGGGGGGGGACTGTTGATCTGGGAATGGAGCTGTAGTACAAGGGATGACAATTTTAAAATAGAAGAAGAAAGATCTGGATTAGTTGTTACGAAGAAATTATTTACCATGAGTGTTGTGAGGCACTGGAACAGGTTGTCTAGAGAAGATGTGGATGCCCTCTCCCTGGAAGTGTTCAAGACCAGGTTGAGAGCCGCCTGGTCTAGTGGGAGGTGGCCCTGCTGAGGGCAAGGGGCTTGGAAGTAGGTAAGTCTTTGAGGTCTTTTCCAATGCAATCCATTCTGTTTTAGAGAGACCACTTTGTGGAAACATAATCATCTACTGATTAGGTTATGCGAGATAGAGAAGTATCAGTCATTTCAAAGTATGTTATGCAAAGGATACCTTTGAAATTTTCCATAGAATCATAAAATAGTT
>VZTY01018097.1:0-12692 GCA_013400935.1 Turnix velox | reverse complement strand
CCGCCCCCTCCTCAGCCCCCGACCGGCCCCGTTCGGTCTCCGATCGCCCCTTTGCATTCGCTCCCCTGGGCCGGGCCGGTCTGACCTTCCCCCTCCGCAGCTCCCCGCAGACCGTGTCACTGCCCCGGGGGTTACCGCAGCCCCGGGTCCGGCTCGGTACCACCGGGGAATCGCCGTTTGGTGTCAGGGCCCTGTCGGTGTGGGGAGGCTGATTCTGTCCCGAGGGATGGTTTGTGGGGGGCGATTGTGATCGTGGGTTTTTTTCACATCAAGGGAACGATGTTGTGTGTGATTTGGGGATTTTTCCTTTTAATTGCAGCCCCCTCGGGCTGAGCAGCCGCTGGCGGTGCGGCAGGGAACAGGCAGAGACAGTGATGGGGGCAAGAGGGTTGGCTGTAGGATGGATCTGGGAGACGATAAGTGCATTAAACATAACGAGTTTTGTACAGAGTCCCTACAGCAGAGCTGATTGACTCAGTACCTGAAAAGGGCTACAGAAAGGCTGGGGTAGGACTTTTGAGTAGAGTCCAGGATGGCAGGACTAGGAGTGTTGGATGCAAATTGGAAGAGGAGAGATTTAGGCTGGAGAGAAGAAAGAAGTTCTTTGCTGTGAGGGTGGTGAGACACTGGAAGAGGTTGCCCAGAGAGGTTGTGGTTGCCCCCCTCAATCCCTGGAGGTGTTTAAGGCCAGGCTGGATGAGGTGGGGTAGTGGGAAATGTCCCTGCCCATGGCAGGGAGGGTGGAACTAGATGATGTTGAAGGTCCCTTCCAACCCAAACCATTCTATGGGACATGTCACCTGTGTTCCTGTCCCCCTTGTGCTGCCCCCATGGCTTCAGGCACTTTTCCTACCCTTCTCCAAAAACAGAGGAAATTTGGGCACCTCAGTATTAAAAAGCTGCTTCCTCCAGCTCTGGGTTTGACCTCCCAGAGCACCAGTAATAACTCTCCAAATTTTCCAGTCTGTACCTTGCCTTTTGGCNTGCCCAGAGAGGCTGTGGATGCCCCCTCAATCCCTAGAGGTGTTTAAGGCCAGGCTGGATGAGGCACTGAGCAACCTGGTGTGGTGGGAAGTGTCCCTGCCCATGGCAGGGGGGTTGGAACTAGATCATCTTTTAAGGTCCCTTCCAACCCAACCTATTCTATCATTCTATTTAGTTGCCACAGGCCAAACACACACACAAAAAAAAAAAAAGTGTTTTGACGAAAACTGTTTCTGGCTCCTGTCCTGTAACATCTGCAGGAACGGCCTGGCCTCTCTACCCCCGTGTGCTGTTCAAACCCAGGCTCTTTAAATATTTACACCTCATCCTGTGAATCATATCTGCACAGGCCCTTTGACAGCACAAGTGTTTTCTAACCCTCTTTGGCTGTGGTTTTTGGACCAACCCTTCCAAGTGCTCTTTTACCCCTGGAGGAATCCTCGTGGTGTGTAAGGGAAGGACAGAAATAGCAGAGTTTTGGGACCGAGTCCCAGCCGAGGCTGGAGGCCAGAGCCTCAGGGTTACTGCAATTAAACCCTGTATTTACTCTACATGGCCAGGGGAGGTTTTTATGTATTTTTAAAAAGACAGCACACTAGTGGAGCCTCCATCTCTGCAAGGCAGCACAGCAAAGGCCTCATTCTCCCCTTGCAGCTCTGGAGATTGTTGCAGAGGGTGTATAAAATCCTGCAGGGGAAGGGAGGGATTTTATCCTGCTGTGATAGAAAAACTGAGCCACCAGGGAGGGGGTCCTTGCTTGGAAACAATCCTTGTTTCAGTCAGCCTCCCTCAAAGCTCTGATGTTTGCTCTAAGTGCCCTTTGTGATTCCCTGGGAAAACCCCCTCCCTGTTGTTAGTGTTAACCCCTGGCATCTCGTGAGGGAACAGAGCCCATGGTGCTGCTGAGGGCTAGCCTGGGCTCTTGGCAGCCACCAAGCCAAGTCACTTTGAGCCATTGCTTTTGCTCCAACTCCTGGTTCCTGCTTCTGCTGAACTGCCCTTCAGCTGCTAAAGGGCTTCTCTCTTTGACTCCTCACCCTCAGGTCCGTGTCCTGTTTGTAGAAGGAGTTGTGACACAGATGTCCCCTGTCCAGCAAAATGAAGCAGTGCTGTGCTTTGCCCACCTTCAGCCATCCTGTAGAGCCCTGTTCCTGGTGTCTGCCTTTGAGGACAGTGTGGCACAGTGCCTGTTTGTGGGGGACAGTGTGGGCAGTAGGCACCTGGGACTTCTTTGTCCAGAGTTTTTGGGGGGCTGATGGCCTTGGTGCCCAGAAGGAGGTGTGACACTAGAACCAGTGATAGTTACTGATGTGGTTGGGTTTTGGGGTATGTGGCTCACTGGGAGATGTGGTGGGAGCTGGGCCTCCCTTCTATAGGAGACATGAAGCTGAAGGATCACCACCACCAGCCTGTGGCTCCTGCCCAAAGATGGGTGAGCTGGTTCCTTCTCAACAACAGCCACAAGCTTGGGAGCTTCAGGCTTCTCATCTGTGAGTGATATCACCCTGGACAAGGTGACAGCAAAGTTGGAGGCTGTGTCCTTGGGGACTTGCAGGATTTGGCCACACAGAGCCCTGGATGCCCTTGGCATCCTCCCCTCCAGCTGGAGAGGGGACAGTGGGGTCCCCACACTGCTGTGGCAGCCCCAGATCTTGCTGGATCATCTAGAGCTGCCTCTGCATCACTGAGCCCCTGAGCCTTTTAGTGAGCTGTTGCAAGTAGGATTTGGGTAATTGCAGGGTTTGGTTTGAGTAGGTGAAAAACTGAGAGAATTCATCTCCTCCAGGGCAGCTGAGGGATTACCAGCTCCCTCCCAGTCTCAAGGCCATTGGCAAAGGCAGACTCTGTGCTGTGTGTGCAAGCCAACAGGCAGGAGTTTGCTGCTCAGAGCTCTGATTCTTGTGCCCTTTGGGCTGCTGATGGTGCTGCTTTCAGGTGCTGTTGGGATGTTCTACTTGCTGTCCTCTGCTGTGTGTCCTGTTTACATCACAGGTAGCTTATCTCCCCCTACACCCTGGCTGCAGGGATCAAGCAGGTCTCTCCCTCAATCCCTATGTTTCTTGGGCTGGGATGAGATGTTGGTCTGAATTCTTCCCTTTTGGCACTGATCCTGGCTCATCCTCCAAATTTCCACTGGTTTAGGGTTCTGTAGGGGAGGCTGCAGCTTCATGGTTGCCAAATTGAGGTGGTGGAGGTCCCATCCCTGGACACATCCAAGGCCAGGCTTGCTGAGGCTCTGAGCAACCTGATGTAGTGCAGGATGTCCCTGTCACTGCAGGGAGTTGGACTAGGTGACTTTGGAAAGTCCCTTCCAAGCATTCTATGATGTTCAAAAGCAGACCACATGGAGCTGCAGGCAGCCAGAGTTAGCAGCTCCAGGGGAACCCCATTTCACTCAAAGCTCTGGTGTTTGCTCAGAAAATGCCCTTTTCTGATTCCCTGGGAAATCCCCCTCCCTGTTGCTCTCCTCGAGAGGAAACAGAGCCCACGGTGCTGCTGAGGGCTGGCCTGGGCTTTTGGCAGCCACCAAGCCAAGTCACTTTGAGCCATTGCTTTTGCTCCAACTCATAATTCCTGCCTCTGCTGAACTGCCCTTCAGCTGCTAAAGGGCTTCTCTCTTTCCTCCTCCCCCCCAGGTCGGTGTCCTGTTTGTAGAAGGAGTTGTTCAGCCTGTGAAACAGCTCAGAGGGGTTCCCAAATCATCCTCGTGTCTCCATAACACCCCAGGACTGTACAGAAATAAGCTTTGAATGAAATAATCTGTTTTGGATGAAATACTTGATGGATGCAGCATGAACAAAGCCACCCTGTCCTGCCCTGCTTTCAGTCTCTCTTCCTTTTCATTTCAGAGCACAATGTTCCTGGTCGGACTCACGGGTGGAATTGCCTCCGGGAAGAGCACGGTGGTGGCCATCCTCCGGGAACTGGGCTGTGCTGTGGTCGACGCCGACCTTATTGCCAGGGAGGGTGAGTTTGGCATCGCTGAACCTTCTGGAGGAGGTTCCCCTGACAACTGAGATGAATGGGGGAGCTCAGACGATAGAGGGTGCTCTGGGTACATTAGATAAAACACTTCCCTCCCGTGTGGATGAGGATGGCTGGAGCCGCTTTCTCCAGGGGACTGGAACGAGGATATATTTTTAATAAATGAAAAAAAAAAAAAAATTATCTTGTCCTAATAACAAACACTGGGGGGAGGCTTTGCCCCGACTTTTCCCTCTGCTGGAGTGCAGTTCTTCTCGGCTTGGAAAGCCAACTTGTGGCAAAATAAATGCCCTTCTCTGACATTCTCAGCCCCAACTCGTTCATAGAATCATCAAATGGTTTGGGTTGGAAGGGACCTTAAAGATCATCTAGTTCCAACTCCCCTGCCCCCCATGGGCAGGGACACCTCCCACCACACCAGGTTGCTCAGTGCCTCATCCAGCCTGGCCTTAAACACCTCCAGGGATTGAGGGGGCATCCACAACCTCTCTGGGAAACCTCTTCCAGTGTCTCAACACCCTGGCAGTAAAGATTTTTTTCTTATATCTAGCCTGAATCTCCCCTCTTCCAACTTCCATCCATTATCCCTAGTCCTGCCACCACATATCCCAGCCTTTCTGTAGCCCCCTTCAGGTATTGAGAAGCTTCTCTGAGGTCCCCCCAAGCCTTCTCTTCTCCAGGCTCAACAACAACCCCAACTCCTTCAGCCTGTCCTCAGAAGGGAGTTGCTCCAGCAACACGTTGGGTGGGAAAGAGAATCTGGACGCTGCTTGGTTGTAAATAGTGAGAGATTGATCCACAAAATTACTTATGCCTTAACGTGCTAAAAAAAAAAAATAGGCTCCATCGAAATACTCCATATCAGAGGGATTTGGGTGGAAATGTGCTGTCCTGGCTGCAGAAAGGACCCACAATCCCCAGATTTGTTGCCTCAGCAGGACTGGCGCAGACCTTGCTCTGCCCGGTTACCTGCGGGGTGAGATGTTAATCCTTCCCCGGCAGGAGGATGAGGAGAAGACGGGCTGTGGATCGGGGGAAGGGCTGATTGTGTATGCGGGAGGTTTGGGGTCTGCAGCTGAGCCGCGGTGCAGGCTCAGTGTCATTTTGAAGCTCTTTTTTTTTTTTCTGTTTGGTGAAGAACTTCCCCTGCAGCCGCTCGGAGCTGCCGTGCTTGCAAGGTTTTATTGCTCTCTAATTCCCCTGGAGGTGTGGGGGGGAATTTGCTGGAGGTTGCAAAAGCCCTGGGAGAGGGTAGGAAAATACTACAAGCACTCCGAGTCCGTTTCTTCCCAATCACTTCATTTGTCTCCCAATTCCTTTTTTATATGTCTGTACTTACTGGATGGATTCCTGCCGGCCCCAAACCGCCTCCGTGTGAAATTCCACGGGAGAAAAAGAGATTGGTCTTAAAGACTTTTATTAGGTCAGCCTGAGGTTACAACCTGTGGCAACGTTCCTGGATTTTGGAGAGAAAATTGCCTGTCGTGCTCTGTGGTTCGCCTCAGCTTGATCTTAATTACAGTTTTATTACAGCATCCCTTTTGTTGGTGGGGTTTTTGTTTGGGTTTTTTTTTTTTTTTTTTGGGGTGGCTTTAAAATTACATGCTCGTGTAACACCACAGTCCTTGCAAATACCTTTTGGGAGAAGGTTTGTGTGCTCATTTTCCTGGTGGCTGTGGAGGAAGAGAGTAAAAAAAAAAAAAAATCCCTTGTACCAGCCAGGCTGTATTTCACCTAGAGCTGGAGTTTGCAGCTAAAATAAACCCGAGGCTGGTTCTGGACTCTTTAGGATCTCCCTGCTCTGCTCCTGATGGTGCTGGGAATGTGCTTGCCCCCATCTTCTGGCTGGTTGCCACCAGGGAGTCCTTGCCCCTGCTGCCTCCTGACCCCCAGCAGCAGGGCAGGGGGATGAGGGTTGTGGCGCTGAATTAATGTTTGCAGGTTGCTTCCATCTCTCCAGCTTCAGCCCTCAAAGGGACCTTGGGGCCAAGAGGGAGGTTTGGTGGGGTATTTTTTCCTGCAGGTGTCTGTGCTGTTGGCTTGAGCGTGTGCTGGCAGGCAGATGTGCTGCTGCTGAGGAGCAGGAGATGGGTTATTTAATGAACTAAACTCATTTGAGGCCGGCGGCTGATGCAAACACCGCACTCGCTGTTACAGCCCGCTCTAACCCCCGGCTGTTTTCCTTTTATCAGTGGTGCAGCCCCACTCCAAGGCCCATCAGCACATAGTGAGGTGCTTTGGCAGCCAGATCCTCCTGGAGAATGGGGAGATAAATCGTGAAGCTCTGGGAAACATTGTCTTCTCCCAGCCGGAGAAACGGCAGCTGCTCAACTCCATCACCCACCCGGAGATCCAGAAGGAGATGCTGAAACAGATCTTGAAGTACTTTGTGCTAGGTAAGAGGCCGTGTCCCAGCTCACTGGGACTCCTGCTCAGGCTCTTCCTTTAAAGTGGGTTTAAAGTGGGAAGAGGGATGGGGGGAGAGAAAGAGAAGGGACACTGAGTGACAGCCTTTGTGCTCTGTCACCAGTGGCCTTTCGCAGCGGTGTTTGGAGGATTCATTCCTGCCATTCACTGCTGCCCTTCACCACCTCCTCCTTCTATGGCTTAAAGTAAGGCTTGAGGAAACCATTGTGAGGCCTCTTCTGAGATAATGTCACACCTTGCAAAATGGCCAAATATTCTTCCCTGCCCCCTGCCCCCTCCCTCCATCCTCCCAACCCGGGGCTGCAGTGGAAGCTGTGGAGCCCTTTTTAGTCTCGCTAAGGTGAGGAATGGGCTGACAGCTGTGCTTTCCAAAGTCCCACTTTCCCCCCTGATAAATATAACAAATACAGCTGTCAAACTCGGTCTAATCAAATGCCAGATAAGATCACCAGCTGGTTTTGGAGGTCTCTGTGTAGACAGAAGGATGTCTTCATAGAGTCAGGCGGAGCTTATCAGAGCTGAGCCCTGTGACAGCTCAATAGGCTTGGGCTGGGGCTCTGCGGGGGACATTGCTCTGCTGCGGGGTGAGGAGAAGGAGGAGGAGGAGGAGAAAAAACACGAAGGAGAAGCAACAGGCAGGAAAGCCTGGAGCCAGAGATGGAGTCTTGAACCCGGGGCTGGGAGCTGGCGAGAAGGACGCTGTCCTGCCCCTCGGCGAGAGCGCTGTGTCTCTTCAGCAGGCTGCTTTGTCCTCATTAGTCAGGTTTTAATGATTTGGGATAGCTGGCTGTTGTCTCTGAGGATCGCTGTGTAAGGAAAGCTCTTATCGATCAAGCTGTAGGGCAGCACGAAGCCTCTCTGGGCGGAGTCGCTGCTAAAATGGTGCCTTCTTGGATGATTATGTCTTTGTCGAGGCTTTTCTTGCCACAACCCAGCTTGGAGAAGGGTTTTGGGTTATAAAGAGGGGACACCAGCAAAACTGCAGCTATCCTCATGTGTCCCCATGGAGGAGCAGCTTGACTTGCTGCTTTTCCTGATGTCCCCAAACGCTGCCTGAGCACTTGCAGAGAGCCTGGGTGGGCTGCAGGGTCCAGGAGGCTGGTGGTTACAAGCTCTGCCCTGCCGGGTGAGAGCAGATTTAGACCAAACTTGGCCAGTTTTGGTGTCTGGAAGCATCCCCCTGTATCAGTGTGATGGCTGTGAGAGGTCTGCAAGGATTTCTTTGCTCCCCTTGGAAAAACAGATCTGTTTAGCCAAAGCTTTCCAGAAACTGAGCTGGGAAGGAGCTTGGATGACCTGGTGGAGTCTTGGATGTGTGTAAAGGAGAGGAGGAAACTCTGCTGTGGGCAGTGCTCCCCAGGAGAGGCTGGCAGTGGCAGTGTGAGTGCTGCTCTCACAGCCAGGCACAACCACTTTCCTTTGAGCTTCTCCTTCCAGCTCCTCATTATATTTCTGCAACTTCACCTTTGATCTGAGATCATCCAGGTTAGGGTTTGTGTGGGGTTTTTTGGAGTTATTGGAGGTTTGGTGGGGGTTTTTTTTTGTTATTTTTCCTCTGGAAAATAGGAATGAAACCATTTCCTCTCCTCTGTAAGGGAGGAGGGTGAGCAGGCTCTGCTCTGGAGTGGTGGGAACCATGGAACTCTCCCACAGACAGTGCAGGAATAGAGATTAGGGAATCCTAGTTAACTCTGTCCCCTTTTTTGGGGGGATGTTGTCATTTCTGCAGGCTATCGCTACGTCATCCTCGACATCCCTTTGCTCTTTGAGAACAACAGATTGACCAAGTTTATGAAATACACTGTCTTGGTTTATTGGTAAGTGCTACCTCAGCTGTGAGGGTGCTGCCACCTCTCTTAAAGGCTGGAGGGGACCCTTGTGTCCCTCCTGTTCTGGTGAGGATTGAGCTGCTGCCCTAGTTTGTCTTTCAATGATGACACCCCTTTTCTGTTGGTGTTAGGAGCCACACTTTCCTTTATCCTAGTGTATGAGGGGCTTCTTCCTGAGTTTTCTATCACTGTCTTTGGACCTTCCAGGACCTGTTCTCCATTAGCTGGGTCAGGATTTGGGGTGCTGCCCTGATGTTTCAGGCCATGGGAATGCTGATAACATTCAGTGCAACCTGATCTAGTGCAGGATGTCCCTGCTCACTGCAGGGGGTGGCACTAGATGGCCTTTGAAGGTCCCCTTCACTTCTATGATTCTGTGGGACCCCTCTTGAGGCTGCAGCCCATGGAGGGGATGACACCCTTGTTGTCCCCCACTGGGTGGGGAATTTAAACATTTTAACGTCCTCTAGGGCAGTAGGTGACCTCTCTGGTGCTGGTGTCTCCAGGTTTGTCTCCACTTAACCTGAATTTGAACAGCCAGGAGAATACTGTGGGTGTTGCCTCCACTGATCTGAGATGAAGTGGTAGCATCTCCCCCCTCCACCCCTTAACCCCATCTTTCCCCCCTCATGCCGAGGGATGCAGGGACACCCCTTCATCCTCCCATCCCTCATCTCAGTGCCACCCTCCTCTCTGGCAGCGACCCTCCCACCCAGCTCTCCCGGCTGATGAAGAGGAACGGGCTGTCCCGGGCGGAGGCTGAAGCTCGAATCTCCTCCCAGCTGCCCCTGGATGAGAAATGCAAATTGGCCACGCACCTCATTAACAACTCTGGGGATCGGGAGAGCACACGGCGGCAGGTCCTCAGCCTGCACACCCGCCTGGAGGCTTCCCTGCACTTCCTCTGGGCACGGCTGTTGGCCGGCACGGCTCTGGCTGGGCTGGGAGGGCTGTTCTATCTCCTCCTCCGCCATTTCTTCTCTTAATTCACCATCTTTTTTTTTTTGTCATGGAAAAAAGGCCTGGGTTTCTAGGTTTGAAAAGGGCAGCGAAAGGCCACTTCTTTTAATGAGCTTTGCCAGCTGAATGCAGACAGTGGGATGAGGCGTCTCCTTGCAGACTTCCCAAGGTGAACAAAGGGGATGGGGTTTTTTAGTTTAGGGGTTTTTTTCCCCACCTCCCCTCTGCTTTCCTCCCCCTTCAGGTTCTTCCCAGTGCCTGAAGGGGCTCCAGGAAAGCTGGGGAGGGGCTGTTTGCCAGGGCATGGAGACACAGACGAGGGGCAGTGGTTTGGAACTAGAGCAGGGCGGGGTTAGATGAGACAGGAGGAAGAAGTTCCCCGTGAGGGTGGGGAGACACTTGCCTAGAGAGATGGTGGAAGCCCAATCCCTGGAGACACCCAAGGCCAGGCTTGCTGAGGCTCTGATCTAGTGCAGGATGTCCCTGTCACTGCAGGGGGTGGCATTAATTGACCTCTGAAGGTCCCTTTCAACTCTATGATTCTGTGGGATCCCTTGTCTGGCTGCAGCTGATGGAGGGGACAACACCCTTGCTGTCCCCCAGTGGGTCCGTGCAGTGGGACTTTAGTGAGTTTAAACACTTTAACGTCTTCCAGGGCAGTAGGTGGCCTCTCTGGTGCTATTTTCTTACCTGCTGCCCCGAGGTTTGTCCCCACCCAACCTGAATTTGGACAGAGAGGTTGTGGACACCCCTTCTCTAGAGGTGTTTAAGGCCAGGCTGGATGAGGCACTGAGCAACCTGGTGTAGTGGGAGGTGTCCCTGCCCATGGCCGGGGAGTTGGAACTCGATGATCTTTAAGGTCCCTTCCAACCCAAACTATTCTCTGATTCTGTATTTCCCCTTCTTTGAATACATTCCCATAGAATCAGCCCCGGAGGGGGTCTGGCAGCTCCTCCTTTCCCATGTGCTGGGTGTTCAGTTCCTGTTCCCCCTCCCTCCTGCTCTCACTGTCACCCTTCTCTCGCTCTCTGACATTCCCACCCACCCCTGGAGCCACCTGAGCCCCAGGATTTGCCTCCCTCACACACATTTACAGCTGTTTGAGGGTTTTTTCCCCCTTCGGCGGTGGTTTCCCCTGCGGGAGGCGGGCTCTCGCTTCTCACCTTTGTTTTTAATAAAGAGCTAAAGAGCCGCAGCTCCCCCCGGCCCCGACCTGCGGCTGCGGCTCCTCTCCCGGCCCCCTCCCCCCTCCTTCCTATTCCGGGCCACGGCTGCGCTGGGTAAAGTTCAGCGCTCGCAATCGGGGCTGGGAGAGAGCTCCTGCTCTTCCTCCTCCCCGCTCCGTGTCCCCTCTGCGGTCCCTCTGGCGTCATCTCCCTCCCTCAGCTTCCTTGGGGGAGAGAGGACTGGTTTTTTACCTGCTCTGGACGCCCCATGGTGTGGGGCTGGCTTCCTGGGATGTGATACTGGGGCTAGCTGGGCTTTTCTGGGGTGTGTTTTACCTCTGGGGCAGCCCCCATCCCGCTATCGCCCCCTCCTCCATCCTGCTGCCACCCCTCCATCCTCCTGCTACCCCTCCATCCCGCTGTGACCCCTCATTATCCTGCTGTCCCCCCCATCCCCTTGTCACACTGCCACCCCCCGTTATCCTGCTGCCACCCCTTCATCCTGCTGTCCCCCCCTATCTTGCTACTCCCCCTTTTCCTCCATCTTGCTGTGATCCCCCATTATCCTGCTGTCACCCCTCCTGATCCCACTGCCATCCCGTTATCCTGCTGCCACCCCTCCATGCTGCTGTGTCTCCCCCTTACCCTGCTACTCCCCCTCTTCCTGCTGCCACACCTCCATCTTGCTGTGATCCCCCATTATCCTGCTGTCACCCCTCCTGATCCTGCTGCCACCCCTCTACCCTGCTGTCACCACCCCTTGTCCCAGCGTTTTGGGGATAGTGGTGGTCGTTGCCAGCCCTTGCCCATCACGGTGGTCTCCAGGCTCCTGGGGGAAGCTTGGGCACTGACTCCCCTTCCCTTGGCTCCAGCAGAGAGGGGTGATGTTCTTGCTGTCCCCAGCTCCACCAGCCTGTGCCCCTTTTTAGGACAGGGCACCCTTCCTACCCCATCCATCCTCTTGTAGCCCAGCCCTGTGTGTCTTGCCTACCTGGGGACAGTGACAGCCACAGGGCAGTGTCCCCAAGTGGAGGTGCCCCAGTTTTGAGGCAGCGCTGGGAGCGAGCTGGACCCAGTGCAAACCCCGACCCCCCTCCCTTGGCTTTTTAGTGATGTTTTACCTGGAGGGCGATACAGCAGAGAGCAGGCGGGAGCAGGCTCGGAGATAAGCTCCGAGATAAGGTCTCGCTGCCTCCACAGCCCCCGGGGCGGGGGAAGGAGGAGGCTGGGCAGACCCTGATCACATTTGGTGCTTGGCTGCTGCCGCCCACCCACACAACCAGCTCAGCCACGGGCTCTGCAAGGGCTGGCCTGACCTTCACATACCCGTTTTGGAGGTTCCTGGGTGGGCACCCACTGTGGAAGGGCTCCCAAGCCCACTGCTTGGTCACATACGGGTTCCAGTGTCACTCATGTGGGTTCTTATGACCCTTCTGTGGGTCCCGATGAACCTTTCATGGGTTTTAAGGGCCCTTTGTGAGCACCAGTGTCTCTCCTGTGGGTTTTGATGTCCCTTTGTGAGCCCTCATCTACCTCCCATGGATGCTCATGTCCCTCCCCTGGGCTCTGATGTCCCTCCCATAGATGTTAATGTCCCTTTCTGGATGCTGATGGCTCTCCCTTGGGGAACCCGTGGGGTTTCATTGTTCTTCCCTCGAGTCTTGATGTATCTCCCATGGGTTCCAGTGTCCCTCCTGTGGGGTTTGACGTCTTTTTATGGATGCTGATGTCCCTCCTATGGATTTTAATGTCCCTTTATGGATGCTGATGGCCCTCCCATGAGGAACCCATGGGATTCCAATGTCCCTCCCATGGCTTTTATGGTCCCTTTGTGGGCTTCGATGTCCCTCCCCTGGGTTCTGGTGTCCTTTCTGTGGGTGTTGATGTCCCTGCCATTGTGGTCTGTGTCCCAGATGGCCCGGTGTCACCCCAGCAGCCACAGACTCCCAGCCTTCTCTGCCACCCCCTCAACTCCCCCAGCCGTGTCCCCTTGGGGACAAGCTGTCAGGACACCCTGCCTCCTCGGTGGTGGCCACATGGCTCAGCCCGCAGCTGTCCCCAATGGTGACAAATGGCTCCACTCCACAAGCTGCGGGGTGGCATCGACAGCTCAATCGATGGCCTTGGAGGGGGCCTGAAGGGCAGCGTGTGTCCAGCCACTGGGGGGGGGTTGTGGGAGACACCTTGGCTGAGACCCTTGTGCTGGTGACACGGACTCTAGGTTCCGGCCGAGTGCTGAGGGTGCTGGGCCGGGTCCCCCAGCCCTGTCACCTGCCCCCGGCGGTGGGGCTGAGGCCGGCCCAGCTCTCTGCACTCACTGCACCTCCCGCCAGCCAGCTCG
>VZTY01018088.1:0-39831 GCA_013400935.1 Turnix velox | reverse complement strand
CTATGATTCTATGATTTACAGTCTGTTCACCAAGGTTATGAAGCACATGGTCTGCAGCACCTGGTCTGTGGCAGGTCGATCCCTTAGATGGATCACAGCCACCAAAGACAAGGAAGCCTTCAGATGAAGCATCTGCGCAATTAGCACCGATTCCACACTTGCAGTCTTCAAAGCCCCTCAAATAACTCGAACAGCTTTCACTGGGGTCACAGCAGCCTTTTTTTTTTTTTTTACTGATGAGGGTGGTGGTGAAGAAATTACTTGGTCCATTAAGTACAGAGGGTTAGCACCAACACAGCAGCTCTTGGCAACCCAACAATGGGTCCTCACCTTAGGTGGTGTTGGGCACTTTCGTGGTCTTTGGGCGCCTTGTAGAGGAGTAATTTTTTGCTGCAACGACTTGATAGCTGCAGGGACTTCTCACCAGAGTTCAAGTTGAGGGAAGAATTTTCACACAGAGACGTTCACAGAGGAGGAGGAGGGGGAGCTTCCCTTGCCCCAGTGGACTGGGCCAGTGGCGCTGGCTGGCCATTTGGCAGAACACAGCTGCTCACTCGGATTAGGTAAAAATTCTTAGGATAGAGGGAATGGAGGATGTTTTGGAAGGTAAGTGGGAGAGCAGATTTGCACTCTAGTGTAGCCCCACACCCCTCTTTTTCATAAGATGGTGACTTAGGAAGCTATTTTTTAAAACCATAAAGAGTTCAGAAGATGAACAAGCATCCAGCTGTGCAAAATTATTTCCCTGCTCCCCCAGGACTCAGCAGCAAACTATAGCATGTATTTTAGAGTCCTATGATTTATTTACATGGAGTAACATACAGGTATTTGGTTTGACCTGTAAAACCCTTCTACAGCCAGGAGTCCACACATTCAAAAGCCTTCTCCCAGCCCAGGCTTCACAACCACAGCTGCACTGAAGCAGGACCTCCATCTGTGAGACAGGACAAGAAACTGCAGGGTGTTCTCTGGCTTTTTGTAACTCCTTCAGTCCACCCATTTCTTTTTCTTTTTCCCAGGCAATTCTAGTTTCTTAATCATAAGGCATTTCACACAGGCAATTCATTTTTCCTGGTCATGAGGGGAATGAGGCAGGTCTGGTGGGACATGCTGAAAAGATCTTAAAATATGTGCTGCTGGCTTATTACAGATACTCTTCATTTACAATCTGAAAGAGCAGTCATAAGTGGCCTTCACGAAGCATATGATTTTAGGAATCATCAAGGAGCACACAAGGCAAGTGATAAGCATTCTGTTCTGAAGAGTGTGAGTAAATATTTAATAATATTTTAAAAATACACACAAAAGAAAGGGAGAGCAATGTTTCAAATGCAAAGGACAGACCCTGTCCCACAGAGCTTACAATTTACGTTTAGATTAGCACAAGCAGCAGTAATGTTGCAGGGAAGGTGGACGAGGGTTACATCAACAAAACTTCGCAGCTGGCCCACACTGTCATTTCACTAATTAGAAAAAATGAAAATTCCCAGTCAATAAATCAGAACTATTGACATCTCTATAAATTTGAGGGAGGTACTCAAATAGCTGTGGGATAAACTCTTTCATTGGATTTAAGAATTCTGCTCTCTACGGTAATAGCTTTCCATCAGCAGTGTTTAGGTCTGCTTTAAAGAGATGGGAAAGGTATCTTAAGAAGAAACAAATCGATTCCCCAAACTTGCATTTATTGTATATCCCTGAATATCTCTCATCAGCAGGAAAGAACAAATCATGTAAGCAATTGTTCTAGAATGAAAGAGGAGGAGAAGATTTCTTCCTTTTCTTTCTCAACTGAGAAAATCCTCAGATACAAGGGCTGGTAAACTCCCAGTATGTGAAGCTACTAACCTCTCCGCAGAAGCTGGGCTAACAAAGTGGCCATGAGTGAGCTTTCAAGTGCCCATAGACACAACCTACAAATAGATGCAGAAAACTCACAAGTCTTCTCAACAGATTTCCAGAGGCCTCTGCCATCTTTTAGCCCAGACTAGTGTGGCTCTTACCCATAAATATCTAATCAACATAGCAACTGCCCATGCTTGTTCACCTATCACTAGGTGCCATGACTACGGCACACCACACCACAGCAAAGCAATGGCACCACCAATATCACCATCATGCTTTTATCAGTACTTCCCTTCACGACACAGCAGCATGCTCAGGAAAGGTAGTAATGTTGGCACACACAATAATTCACAGCTTCTCCCATAACAGAGTCCCTCTCTCTTCTGGTTTGCCATAGTTCTGCTTGCAGTATTCCAGGGGAGAAGAGAATGTAACCCTCTGATACCTCTTGACACTCTTCCAAAGGATGGCAATGACAGCTTAAGGCCTGCCTGTGAAGACAATAGCCAATGTCAACAACTGCAATGAAGTACAGTTTCCATCCAGCTCAACATTCAAGGTTTGACAGTGTAGGAGGAATGACTACCAGCCATGCTAAAATGTGAGCTGTGGGAACAGTACCCAGATTATTGCCTGATCCAAAGAAGAATAGAAGGAAAAATCCTATTACTGTGACTGAGAATGGCATCCTATTCCACTAACTTAGAAACACACAAGGGATCTCTTAATTTTATTAATACTAAAGTCAGTTTGTTTTTCTATACTGGATTATCATCGTATTTTTCAATCTAATCAATACTCTGCTCTCTTAAACTTTTGGTACTTACATAAAGAAAAAGAAATCAACATGCATTCAAGGTCACACGAGCTTTTGCATGGCAACCACATTCTAGTTAATTCAGCAGAATTTGTGCAAGCACAAATGTGTCTAGGATGAGACTTCTGCACAGAAACTGGAAAATGCTCCAAAAGTATCCTTTGCTGCCATACAACAGATTCTCTTTCCACATTCTGCCAAAATTGAGCACATGAGGCTTCCTGAACTCGTCAACTGGCTGGAATCAAGACACTTTCTGGTTTAACTCCAAAAATACCGAAAGGCAAATCAATTATGGTTTTAGAATGACCACAGTCAACCGCTTTAAGAAAAACAAGAGGTTGAGAAGCATTTCTTGCTTTTTTAGTTTTAAGGCAAGCAGAAGGAAGAGACATCGTTAGGGGAAAAAAAAAAATCACTGAAAAAATTATAGGAAATCTTAAGTATTAATAAAGTTTTCATAGAGATATCCAAATCAGAAGATAGAGTTGTTTTAATATGTTTCCTTCAGAAAAGAAGCTATGAAGATTGCATTGTTGTATACAGTCTTCAGCAAAATCTACACTTTCGTGATTTGTCTGCACAATGCGTTAGTAAAGTGGACACTTAATCTTCTTCTGGAGCACACAGATGTTCTGCAGAACATCTGCAGATGTCCTATGGAACAGAATCATGGAAAGCACTGTGTTCACGAAGCACTAAGGTGAAAGATCTAATGGACACTCTGCTATATTCCAAGGATCCCATGAGCATAAAATAGCAATTCTGCTTAAAAACATACTGAATTTACTGGAAGACCAGAGAGTATTACTGGACCAAGTAAAATAGCTTCATCCCAGGCAAGTATTCTAAAGAGCACGGTGACTACTGTTTAAAGGCAAACAGATAGAGTGAATTGATAAGGCCAGGGTCAATAATGGCTTCCAATATAAAACATTTCACAAAAAGCAGAGCAGAACATGCTACAGTAACTTTTATTGCAGAGATCAGTGGGCCAGCACAGCTATTCTTTAGTATTATATGTACAAGTGCCTTGTGCTTAGGCCAGCCAGCAGAGAGCTAAAATGGAAGCATATAACAAATTAGCGTTAATAAGCAAACAATCATTAGAAGTGTTAACAAGCGATGGTGGAGAGGCTCTGTTTTTCATTTTATTACTGATCTCTAGTAAGTGTTATTATCCTCATAGAATAACATTTTATTATGAAATGCACATGCCCGGCTTTTGATAGCCCAGTGCTTGCCAGCAGCAGCCAAACTGTAAACAAAGTAAAAGAATAGTTTCTGAAATGCCAGCAGAATATGTCAGTATTCACAAAGTTTATGGGATGCAGAGAGGGGAAATATGCTGCAGCATAAATAACAGGAATTTACTATGACCTGGGAATCTAAGGAATCTACTGAATATTCAGTTTCTTACCATTATTCAAGAGAGTCTAAACATACATGCTTAGTCTCAGTAATGACTGAACTATGGAGTCTTATAGATATTTTCAGTTCTTTTTAGCCAATAGATTCCTTCGACATTGCCTTCTTCTATAATACAGCAAACAGCTGCAACTAATAATTTTTCATCATGGTTTTGTGTGTCTGTTTTGTTTTACAACAATTTTTACTCAAAACAACAAAAATGCAACTGAATCACTTCTGCTTACTGTAGAAATAAAGATTTTTACAAAGAATGGGAGAACAAGACATAATAACATCAGATATAATTAGGATGATGTGTTTGATTTAAACTATACCTAGGAAAAGAACTTGGGCTGAGGAAATAAAACCCACTTTGAAACGAAAGAGCTGAAAAGACAAGCCAAAACAAAGGTTTAATCTTTGCCTACGTTCTATTACTGTTCGTCATAATCTGAAAATTGACTCATAGCTACCTACTTATTGCAATCATTTCCTCAGTTTAGGTATCCAAATAAAATAAGTCCATGTGGTTTACATTTCTGTGTTGCAAGTATTCTGTCTCCATCTATCAAGCAGAACAACAACAGGAGCTGCATCTACAACATCCCACCCCACAACTGAGAAGCACCAAGCCCTTTCTGAGCCACCTTCAGCAGCCCAGCAAAGCTCACACAAACCACTGCACTGGCATGCGTGAAGTTTGCTGAATTATTAAATAAGCAATTCAAATAACAAAAGATATTAAATACAGATAGAGCTGTATCAACCCTGCCATGAATTTTGGTTATTTTCTTTCTTTTCCATGGAAGCATTAGAAAAACTAAAGCAAGCAATGATGCCTTCCCTTCCTACACGTACCTCTCTTCAGGAGACGGCTAAAAATCAGCCAAGAAAGGTAAAAAAAGAACATAACACAGCAAAGTCCTACTGGGGAATAGGGGTTTTTATGAACACACAAAGCAACTAGGTGACATCTTTATCAGCCCTCATAAACCTTGATTGAATACACAGCGATAAGGCCTGTTTAAACTGTCATCTTCATGATAACGTGGGCAGAGACAACGCGGACCTTAGCAACGACCTGTGTTAAGAGAGGCCCTTCCAAAAGTGCAGACACCGTTAGGTAATGTACATCACGTAAACAGTTCAAAGCTTGGGCAGCTGGTTGGGTGGTGGGAGGCAGTGGGCTGGCTGTGAGGGCACACACACACACATCTTGCAGCACCAGCTTGGAAGGAAGGGCCATGCTTCAGAGCCAGCCTGCTTTTGGGGATGTGGAGTTGTCTTCAGGGGTGACCTTTAGCACTTAGATCAGCAAACACCAAGCATTTCATATAAAGTTCTAAAGGATTTAAGGAAAGCCTGGTTTGTTTTTTATTTATTTATTGTTTTTAAACTCAACAACAAACTTGAGGTGTATAACATTCACCACTGAGGAGCAAGTGGGCATTCAGGGATGGCATGACCATGGAAGTTGGGAGAGACATGAGTTACAATCATAAAATAGTTTATGTTGGATGGGACCTTAAAGACCATCTAGTTCCAACCCCCCTGCAATAGGCAGGGACATCTCCCACTAGATCAGGTTGCTCAGTGCCTTGTCCAGTCTGGCCTCAAACACCTCCAGAGAGGAGGCATCCACAGCCTCTCTGGGCAACCTGTTCCAGTGTTTCACTTCCCTCACCATAAAGAAGTTCAACTGGAAGATCTAGCGTTGGTCATCAAAATAATTTTTTTCAAGCATTTCAAATGCTTTAAAGCATCTCCAAGAAATATCTTAGCAACTGAAAAGTCAGCGAGCAAGGATTTAATTTATCTAATTACCAGAATTTCTTTCTAGCTTAAAAAAAGCCAAAAAAGTTCACACTTGAACTTTTATACTTCCTCCCAAAAAATTGTCCTTCCCTCACTCCAGTGCTTGCAGTGACACCCACTGGCTACGCCAAGTCCAGTTTCAGAGAGTAGTTACTAAAATGCTTCAGCATAAAAGCTGGCAATTTATCAGCTCCCTTAACATTGCGACTCAGTACCTGCACCCCACAGAGCTTTCTTCCATTAATAGCTTTGAGAAGTAACTAATGACCAAGGGTCACCTGCTATGCATAATAAAACACCCATTCATCTGTAATTAATAGTTAATTAATAATTTCCACTGGTTGGGTGGTGAAAGGTATTCATTTGCTTTATGCTTATTTAGTTTTAAGCAAGGCTAAAGTAGAATCATAGAATGTGTTGAATTGGAAGGGACCTTTAAAGGTCACCTTGTCCAACCCCCAGCAGTGAGCAAGGACATCTTTAATGGGATCAGCTTTACTGATTTAAGTTCTAGTACCACTAGTAGTCAGGTTTTGGGTTTTTTTACAGGAAAACACTGAACTGAGCTGATACATCACCGCCTCCCTGGCTGGCAGGGGAGGTATTTTAGCTACTCAGAAACTCATTTATTCTTCTGTAGCTTTCTTTGCATTGCACCATTATATTACTTTTAGCACCTCCACACAGTATTTTTTCAAATTTCACACAAAGGAAAGAAGGGAAACACAGACCCAAGTGGTTTGAGTAGACACTCACTGGAAACCCATGGAAAACAAATCTAACAAATCCCAGTCTAAAGGCCTCAATTAGAAGATGACTTGTTTCTTCAACTCTCCTCTCACAGAGTAATTCCTCTATAACACATGCAGGTTCTTAATGTTTAAACAAAATTATCCAAGTTTAAGCACTAACAAATAGCTCCTATTTACACAAAGCATTCACCAAAAGAAAAGGTTAGGTTTTAATTTAACTACAACCTGATGGCTTGGAAAGGATCAAGGGAAACTTCAGAAATACTAAGAATAAAAAATTGGAAAAAAAGGAGGACTATTTTTTGCCTCCTGTAGGGCATGAGCCAAGAGCAAATGGCTCCTGACTGTGAGCACGCAAGGTGTGTTTGCTGACTTACTCAGATTAAAAGCATTTTAATCAACTTTATGATATTTCCTTCATCTGTGGCTGCAAACATTCTCTCCAGAGAAGGGTCACAAGCAGAACTATTATATTCATGGAAAACACATCTACACAGGACTTCCCACAGAACTAAAAAAGAAAAAAAAATCCAATCCCTTCCCAGCTAAACTTCCTCCTGAAATGAAAAATCCCACAGAACCACACTGCTGCTCTTCCCAGCTAGTCACCACATTTAACACGGTCACCAGTTTATCTCTGAGCCCCAACAAAAAATAAAAGAGAAGTATGCACAAGCAGGCAGTCACTACCTCAGCTCTAAGGCAGGGAGTTCTCTTCGGGGTTAGAAATTCCATCAATAACCTAACACATCATTAAAGACCTCTCCCTCCTCCCCCCTTCTCTCCCTCTCTTTTTTTTTTTGCCTGTCCAGCCAGACTCACTGCTGTCTACAGAGGTCTTCAATGCCAAGCATCCACAGGTTGCAGCAAAATAAGTTAGGCTTGTTAGCTTCCTTTCTTCCCTCAGATGTTCTTTCTCTGCCTGGAGGAAAAAAATTCATAAAGTGTGAAGAGGGACACTTTCACTCAAACACTGAAAGCTGCTGTTATTTAGTTTGCTGACAATCAATCCAAACATACACACAGCAACCTTACTCCAGAGTATTGGGGTAAGTGCACTGAGCACCATGTGGTAGTCTACTACCAGGTTCCCTCTGGTACTTTAGACCTTCTCTAAAGCTATCTAGCCATGGTTCAAGAAAAGTTAGATGCACTAACTCTTGAAGAATGTGATGTTACCATGGCTGCATCGCACCTCAGCTTTCATGACTAGCTACTACAGACACTATTGTAACGTGACTGTAACACTGTTGTAACATTCTGTGATTCTATGATGAACATCTTAACTTACATCTACCTTTCAAGCAAAGGTGTAACTCTGCAGCCCATACAGCAGTGATCAAGCTAGCATTTGGACAGGATGGAAGAGCTTAACTAGGACATGCAATGACCATACCCATCTTCCCTAGAAAAGACTTAGACCACATCAATTAATACTCCTATGAGCATTTGAGCTGACTAGATTAATGGTTAAACATCTGCACCCCACAAAGCAATCCAGTCTAATTGTGTAGGAAAGGACAGGCCAAAGCCAGGAATTCCAAGTACAGCAGCAATGTCTCCACTGATTTCCTTACTATGCTACATGCCATCCGAAAAGAGTAACACAGCCCTACATTTGAGAATTGAAGATGGACAGAAATGAAAAAAACAGACCAAATCAACCTGACAGAATAAAGTCCTTTCCTTGTCCTGGAAAGTTATAGTGGATAACTCCAGGTCTCCTATAACCCCACAAAGCACATCCTCACACCCTGTGGAAGGACATTATCAAGAGTTGCAGGGTGGTGGCAAGAACAGTTGGGATAGACACACAGCACGTATGTCTGTTTTTAGCCAATCCAGACAGCAAACAGTAATTATGGCAGTATTTCTGGCTAAATGAAAATTGGCAGAAGGAATGAAAATCAGGCACAGTTCCCATTCAGAAGAGTGGGGGGAAGGGAGAAGAAAAAGGTATTTCTCTTGCTAAATCCTCCTGTCTAGATGCTTTTTTTTTTCTTTTCTCAAGACTATTTCACTACCTCCTCAAAGCTGAGAAACTGCTGCAAAAGCAAAACTATGAAGTCAGCCAGTGACTAATTTTTCCTGGAATGCTCAACAACAGTCTACCAAATCTTGTTGCCACTATTTGATTCATCATAACAGATAAAAGCCTGAAATTAAATGTCTGGTATCCCAACCTTGTTAATGAAGATATGCTTTTCATATCCTAATTCGTTTCTATGCTACTTGTCCTGAGCTGACATTGCTTCACAGGTAAAGTAGATGCCCCGAGGGCTTGGCCCACTCAACCCTACTTGGCTGCAACACTGTAAAAGTGTAAGTAGCCTCCAACTACTGCCTGCTGCAGGGCAAGGACCTCACACAGATAATTGCTGACCAATTAATCTGCAGTAGCTTTATACACCACAGCCTGTTTGTGGGCACAGACGGTTCATAGTAAAATTCCCATGAAGATCACTACCTCCATCTTCATAATTTCATGTGCATCATGGGAAGAGTTGTATTATGTTGAACACTGTATCCCTAACTTCTTCAACAGGGACTGGCTTGTAAGTCCCACACCTTCCTTCTCCATATTTGGAACAGTTCCTGTTTAACTCTAGGATAGAACACTCTGGGAAGATGAGGTGTGGAGGGACCTATCTGCAGTGGTGGTACACACAGAAGGCCAAGGAGATGGCAGGGTTATAGCAGGACTCAACTTCTCCATGATACAAGCTCTCAGAAGAGGGAACACAAGAATTCAAAACTCCTCAAGAGACCACTCTGCTCACAATCAATTTGCCATCTGAGTTTGTAATCTCACAAGGTTCCTAGAATTAGGCCTATGACTGCACTTTAGTTCTAGGTTTCCCCATGCCCTTATTCTCACGCACTTTTCTATCCCAACAAGAAAGTGCTTCCAGACTCTCTGCCCTCCTTGTGAAGAGGTGGGAGTTTCAGAGGACAGCAGTTACATGAAGACTCTCTCAGCTTACATATAATCAGAATGACCTGACAGAAACCTATGAATAAGACAAATTAGGTGCTTTAAGTGCCTTGTTCTATAGACCAGACAAATACAGCCAAAACCATTGGGTCTGATGTTTTGAATTCTAGTAAGGCTGTACTAGAAAGCCCTGTGAGCTGGGAAAAGCAGCCTTGCCTGCACAGATTTGAAGCCTTTATTTTACAGGTCTCATGGTAAAGGAAGAAGAGAGGAAGAATGTATTTCAGTGTGTTTCAAAACCAACAAATTGTATACCATGCTCACTGGGAAATAAATGCTAATTGCTATTGATTTTATAAAGCTTTCATGTAAAATGTCACAAGACATTATGATAATGTAAACTATGATGATTACAAAACCTTAGTAGGAAGAGTATTACTTGGAACCTGGTTTCAGATTTACTTTATTCGGGGAGGGAGAATTTCATTCTACTTCTTTATGGAGACAGCAAGATGCCCAACACAAGCTTTCTCATTGCAAACAACACATGCTTTTGCAAGCAATCCTACCAAACTGAACAGACTTCCTCTGGGCAGCTTCAGTGGGCAAGATAACCAAGACCAGGAGACAGTAACTTGATTTTAGAGTGCATTTCTCTGGGAATTACCTTTCCACCTGAAACTGAAGCCCAGATATGGCAACAATGGAAATTTCAGGCAGTCTGTGGGGGAAAAAACCCAACCCAGCAACTAATTCTGAAACATTTATTTGTTTCTGATTTTCCTTGTATTGTTGAGAATAGCTGTAACCAGACAAAAAGACACATCTTTAC
Organism: Turnix velox; assembly: GCA_013400935.1. Taxonomy (NCBI): domain Eukaryota; kingdom Metazoa; phylum Chordata; class Aves; order Charadriiformes; family Turnicidae; genus Turnix; species Turnix velox. The sequence continues at coordinate 29,425 of VZTY01018088.1, read as the reverse complement.
CCTCCCACTTCCACATAGGTAGTAGCCACATAGAATTTTAAGATGCCAATATAGATAAATAAGGGCTGCTAATAAATTAATGTGGAATTTTCCTAGGAGTTACTTCAGGAATTCCCCAGTGGTATGTGCTATTCAGAGTAGAGTCAATCAGAAGGATAAGACTCCACTCCACAAAGGTACTGTGGCAAATTCAGTGTAAAGGAGACTGAATGAGTCATGGAAAGCACTACATTGAGAAAGATGGGACACAATTCTGCTGTCAAAAAAAACCAGACATGAACAGACAGAAATGAAATGGAGGACTTGAGCAGCGAGAAAAGCACTGAAGACATGAAACATGGTAAGTGTAATAGATGAAAGAGAATACCAAGTGTTGCAAACGTGAAGGTAAGGCAAGTCCTTTGTTAATTCTGTAAGTGTAAGTGAGAACCTGTGGAACCCGAATGACATTGACCATACTTCAGATTCCTCTTTGTGAAATACGACTTGGGTACAAGGGTTGGACATTTTTTGTCTAGGGAATAGCTGTTTGGTCTGCTCAGCCTCTTGGCAGAAAGTTACTTCAAACTTCTGTCTCCAAGTAACTCACATACTCAGGGAAGCCTTGAGAAGCTGGACATTCCTTCCACTGAGCAGACTGATAGGGTTCAAAGCATATTTCACTATAAGCTGTGTTACTATAGGGTGGAAAACATTAATCAGCTCTAGCCATCTAGGGAGACTGGTTATCATTAAGAATATTCGGGGACACTCAAAACAAGAATTCTTTTCCCCTGCCCACTGGACAAGCTCTCTCTTACAGTTTATCTGCTCCAACTGCATGCTTTCGAAAAAAAAAAAAAAAAGACTAAATGAATACTTCAACTACAGTTAAAGGTAAACACTCCACTGGAACTTTGCCCTAATCAATAGTAGCAATGTTCATGTCACATGGGAGTCAGAGGATAGAATATGGTGCTTACTGAAGTCAGCAAATAAGCTAATTATACTTCGCCTGCTTGAAAAGGGGACAAGTAAGGTCTGGTCCACCCACATATTAATGCAATCATTATCCTTATCCTTTATTTGCTTTGTGCTTATATTACAAAAAACCCGTCGCAAAAAGAGGGTGCTACTGACCCCTTGTGGAAGAAATATTCATATATTTTAGAAAGTACAAGAAATTGCCTCACATTTGAACACTTACCTCCTTCAACTCTATTTTAAAAGAATTTGCTTCGTGTGGTTTTTTTTTAAAGTCTGCAAAATCAAAAAAGATATCTGAAAATGTTATGTTTTCATACAGTCTTGTCCTGTAAATCAAAGCTGAAGAAATCTTGAAAAATGAAAAGAATCCACTAAAGAGAGCAACAAACATTTTATTCTGTCAATTCATTTTTCACCTGTACACTATGATAAGTTAGAACACTAAGTCCGTTTTGTTTTGTTGCTTTTCATTACATATACATATAATTTTTAGAATGCATCCATTAAGTTGAATCCTAAAAGAATAAACTACGATGCAGCAACTGTTGTCTCAGAATATGTGTCGGAGTTATCATACCTGGCAAGAGATTTTTAAATGATCACATTCACACAGCCAGATCTGCAAAGGCTATTAAATCATGAGTAAACTCAGAGTCTATGAAAAACTAGAGCAGCTCTTATTAATATTATGAACTGCATATTCCCATAAAAATTTGCACACATGCCATAGATAAACTTAAAACCAGCCTTCCTGTTGTTTTCATAATCTATCCTTTATACCTCTGCTGTGCTGCTTAAATAATATCTGAGTATCTGGGAATATTCAAAGGCACAGAGCATTCCAGATCTTGCTAAAAACTCACTCTCCAGGGAAACATTTTTTAAAAAACAGGTATTTTTTCAATTTTGGATTGCAAGCTTTCTCAAGAAATATAATCAGGTGCACTTTTAAACATTATGTCAACAGCTAACAGATTATCAAGTATATTTATTCACATATACAGGTTTCTAATGGTGTCACCTACAACTAAGGAAGGCAAATGAGCCATGAGTCCCTTCCCAAGGATGTGTCAGTCCAGTTACACTTTTAAATCAAAGCTTTTGAAAAAAATCAGCATATATCAGCAAATTTTATTAACCATACAGTACATTAGCATTCCTTTGAAAAGGTTAGACTGTACTAAGCAGTTTTAATGAAAGCAATTATATAATGCTATTTGCATACAGAAATGCACTACATTCACACAGATCACCTCAAATTTATCCAATAAACAGTCATGTCAATCTACAAATTTACTGTAAGTACAAAGTTGTTTTTAACAAAAGCAAAAATGTTCCTGTGGTTCAGTAAAAAATGGTTTTAATATGAATAGTTTGCTTTCATAAAGACACTAAGCTTGGGACAAAGTAAATATTTGCTAGAAGGTAAAAATGAGACTTAAATTTTTGTAACTATTAAGTGGCATGCAAACCTTTGCATTTGTTGCCACTTACTTCTCTCTCTTAAAAATTACTTACTGGGTCAAAGTAAAACAGGTATTTTTACACATATTGTTTATACAATGACCTCTCCCCTCACACTAAAAATGTCACATATAGAACATTTTACCAGCTGCCTTTGTCACAAATGTTGCATCTGTAAATATGAGTACTATGCCCTTCAGACACCCCTGACTGCTGCAACAATCAAACAACTTCCAGAAAGCTTAACAAAACCAAAATTTGCCAGCTTTCCATTACAGAATGTATATACAAGTTTAGAAATCCATGGCAGGGGCATTACAGTTATATTAGCATCAACTCACCACTGGATTCAAAGAATCCTTGCATTCTGTAAGGACCCTATGGCTGCTGCCCATTCGATAGCTCTATCAAGGCACTGTACAGTCATTAAATCTCTAATATTCTCCAAGATGTGCTGAAGAACATTGTGAATGTGATTAAGTTGTTAAAAAGCCCTGAGTCAGAACTTTCCTATTTACCACAGGCTTAGCTATAAAAATGGCACATACTAAAATTTCTGCAGATAACAGTTTTGCTTTGTCAACACAAACAAGTTATGAAACACATAAAAAGACAATAGCACAAATTTGAACAATTTAAGCAAGAATGATATACAATGTACATTGTGGCAAACCACACACTTCTATAGTATGTAATTTATACAGTCAGTGAAAAACTTTTGCAATGTATTGAAACATTGTAACTGATTAAGCAAAACAAAACTGATGGGTTTTCCTATCTCTTCCCAAAGACAAAGAACAACTAGAAAGGAATTCAGTACTTTGACAGAAAGGAGGTAGCACTGCTAAAAGTTTGACTGTAGTGTTGTTGGGTGGGTTTAGTTTGGTTTTAGTTTGTTGTTGTGTTGTTTTTTTTTTTTTAAGTGAAAACTTGACCCATGCAGCACAAAGAACAGGATAGGCTCTTCAGTTCACCAGCTGCTACTGGAAGAGTAAAATTAAATTTCTGATGTTTAATTTCATAAAGGAAGCTTAGATCACTAGCTCAAAGCAGCTTCTGCAAACAATTCAGTGTTTACACAAACTGCAGCTCTGCAGTTAATACTGCTAAAAATAATTAGGCATACATAAAACCTCATTTCTAGAAAATCTCTACACAATAAGGACTTCAACTAGATTGTTTTCAAAGACCTTTTTATGCCTTTAAAAGAAGATAAAATACTGATTGTAAGACTACACTAACAAGGCACAAGTACTTGTGTAAATCTGCTATATCCTTACCTAGTCCAAGTTCACCAGCTCCTAATCAGATTTCTACATTGACAAAGCAACTTGTATTTTCTGTTGCCAGTCTAATTTTCAGTATCCACTTCAGCAAAAAAGGATTCCTCCAAACCCCAACAAACAAGTGCACAGTATTTCAGCAAATGGAAAGTAGATAATATTAGCCCAAATACTGAGTAGTGCCATAGGAGCTTAGGGTATAGTAAGTGATAGTAGGTTTGGGGGGGGAAAAAAAAAACCACAACCGAAAAAAGTCTGTTACATAAAAATAAACAAGCTACTACTGTTATGCACTTGGGCTTACCCTTGAGCTTCTGTCTTTCATCCTTCAATTATTTAAGTGTTATCCAATTAAAACATTTGCCCTCTGTGTGCATTGAGCAGATTGTAACAGACTAAACTGAGTAAATGAACCCACCAGCTTCCTCAAAATCACTAGTCCATCTTCCACATCAGAATCCAATTGCAGTGTGGGAATCTAAATATCTACATTTTTCCTCATTAAGTTTTTTGAAAGGTTAACATTGTGTAGCCTTCCCAATAAGATGCTGCACTTTCCCCTATTAAAAAGAGGCCTATATTAATAATTTAAGCATGTTGGTTAGCTTGCCGAGTTTCTCCAAGTTCCTATGGCATCACCAAGTTATGTCCCTGATACTAACTTCCATTAACTTCAGCTGGCATATAACATTGTCCAACGAGTCCAATCACAAAGTTGTGAGCAGCCACCTACATCTGGTGTTACTACTGTACAGAAGACTACGGCTGATCGTAAAGCAATACCTTCACTCATGGTCTCCAGCTCCAAAGGATTTCAACAGCATCCAAGGATTACAACTATAAGAAAGTAACTTAGAGCTTCCCTACTGAAAAGTAAAATCCTAACAGAGCACTTTCCTATATAAGCTACAGCCTTTGTCTCCTGCTCACAAGGAGTATTTAACATTCTACTCCAGTTTCCCACCCAGGATGCTTTAGATCTGTTCTTAGCTGAATTATTCAACAGATACAAAATTGGTCTCAAGTAATTCTGGATTGTTTCTGTGTGTCCTAGTTTGAGGTAAAAAAAACCCCAATTTTCTGGATTGCAATTTGACTTTTTAGCTAACTCTCTTCCAACTGGCTACATCTCTTTATTCCTTGCTCTCCTATCTTTGGGAGAGGCATCTGTCATTCAAAGTGTCCTGTCTGTCCAAACCTACAACACAGTGAAAAAGAATTAGGAAAATAATAACTGCATTATTAAGGAGAAATTCACCTTGCCTTTTTGCTGCCAACAGTTAATAGGAGGTCCCCTTGAAAAATGAATAGGATACAATATGCAAAATGTCTACCAGAGTCAGAGGAAACCAAGGTACAGATATGACACACTCAAGGATTAAAATCAGAATGGATTGTCAAATAACATGTCCTATTATGAAATTATTATGAGATGAAGACTGACAGGAAACTGAAGCTTTTTGTAGAAAGTTCAACTGTTAAACATGCTACACAGGAAAAAAAATCCCAAATCAGATACAGAGACATGCTTATTGGTCAAATGAAAATTAGACAGCACACAGGTGCACTCAGAGCTTACAGAGTGAGGGGGTGGGGGAAAGCCTGTATCAAAAACTTTCCAAAGCTCCTGGAAATCTTGATATTCCAGAGCAAGGACTACAGAAGCAAGGAAAGGGATAGCTATTTCATTTTGCCAAAAAGACAGATACACAAATTATCTGAGAACAGATGGCTACAAATACACAAAATACAACAGATTACATACTGACTCCAGAGATTTTGTCCAATGAAAAATTACTGGGCAGAATTATGAACATTTGTGATTCTGGATAAGGATTAAAGATGGCTACAGGAAGGCTGTGTGTTACAACTCTTTGCTATGTTAAAATCCACCCAACGTAAGATTTTACAGTACATCACCTAAACAGTTCCCTGGAAAACTCTCTTCAGTGTTTAAAAATTACTGGTTAGAAATTTTACAGTTTACTAGTAACACTCTGCCCACATTTTTGCCAGTGTTTGCCCAATTCAAGCATATCAACGTAAGTTTCAGAAGACCAAGACTGATTTTCTGAAGAGATCCCAATTTTGTGCCCTTACCATGGACCTTCCCCTAATTATTTATTTTGCCACATTCTTGACATATGCAATGAGAATTAAATGAGAAATTATTCTTCAAGTAAGGCACCTGAGTGACTCCAGTATGGATTTCTTCTACTGCAAGAGCACAGCCAAAGGAAGTCTTCACAACAGCAAACCATGCACTCAGAGAACTGCCATATCACTTAGGAGTAAGCACATATTCCTTATAGCTACAAGAGACTGTTAAATCAGCATACTTTCTCCCATCCAAAAAGATGGAAGGCTGTGCTTGTTATCAAAACATCAGTGAGAGCCACCTTCAAGTCACCTAGGTAGGGCTCCCAGAAATTCACTGCTCTGTCAGTAATATCTTCATTTGCAGTATTACTACTAAACTTAGATGAATAAGCAAAATTAAATCTTATCTTTTGCTGTTGACACTGTTTGCCTGGAGACAATAAACTAAGAGAAGAAATCTTGTAAAATCTGTACTTTTTCCTAATTCATAGATCCAGAGTTTTCTAATGCCTCTGTATTTATTTATTTATGTTCTTCTACAACAGATCAAATTCACTCCTCTTGAAACTGGCAACTGACCCATTGCTCCAATGTTTTCATATCTTGTTAAGACAAAATTATTTGGCTAGGAGGGTAAGAAGTTAGTTTTAAGTTAGCTTGAACCTGTTACACTAAAGGGGAAGTTTGTCAACATAGTATTTCTAAACTAATTTTTAGTGTTTCCATCACAACCCATTCAAAGCAACTGATCCAAAGCAACTTTATCTAGCAATAAAGTTAGAATTACCTTCACATTGTATTTTGAGGCCTGTTCTTATGGGAATAGTAAGACATTTATTACTTCTGTATATCCATTTTGTATTGATTTTGCATCACTGCGTGTTTCAAGACAGAAATCATCATGAATCATAACTGTCACAGAAAATTTGAACATTCTCCAGAAAAGCATAAAACAAAAGTTCTGAATATTTATATCTGATATTAACTGACAGTATAAAAAAACCATACATCACTTGACATCTGATACATACATTAAAAAACATGAACAAAACCAAAGTAAGATTGCCCCTTTACACTTCAAGGAGAAAAGACAACAGAAAGAAAATGCAATAAAAGACAGCTTCATATTAGCTTCAGGCTTAGGTATTTTCTTAAACAGCAATGCTAAAAGCTGACTATTCAAATACTGTCCACTTTTTTGATGTGTTCACAGTCTTGAAACAATTACCATGTAATGAACCTGTGCTACAATATTAGAAATGTTTCCATAAGAACCCTTTACTGCCTTTCAAACTTAGGTATTTATATCATCACAACGTCCTTAATAACTCATAAACTAACAAAAGACTCTGGTGCCACTACTCAATACAAAAGGATCCTTCGTTCAATCGCCTTGCGGCAGATGGGGCATTCACTCATTCGGTCTCCACAAAGCTGACATGTTCCATGGCCACAGAGAAAGATCATATTCTTCAGGCGGTCCAAACAGACAGGACACATAGTCTGTAAAAGATTTTGACAGGTTACACAGTCAGTTGCAATAGTGATAGAGTACAGAATATGAAATATATTTGTTGTTGAAATTTAACAACAAATATGCTGTCTTAATTATAGCAGATCACTGCCACAGCATAACTCGGGCATCAGGGTGAAAGTAGCTTAGTAAACTTAACTGAAACCAGCTTGGGTGATGATCTACCAAGTTCTTCCTTGTTTATTAAGCCATTCATATACTTACCTTTAAATGCATGCAGAAATAATAAAAATGCTGCATAATCAGTATTATACATAAAGATCCAACACTGGTAATTCCAGCCTTTGCTCATAAAAGTAATCTAGATTTTTCAACCACAAGAACACCTCAGGTTTCAAATTAAGAGCAATTTTATAAATCTGTGACCTTCAGTCGCAACAGTAGCACAGCAAACTTTTAAAATCAGTTTTATCTGCTGAACATTGAAGTGTCAGCCAACGTCCAAAAAAGATCTCCTCAAGTTCTTCAGCAGCAAAGTTCATTTTATACCAAGCCATTAAGGAACAATGTCCTTCATCTTTTGTCACGTGCAGAAAATAATGAAATTTTGGTAAGGTATCTTCCTTCACCATAAGTATATTTCAGCCATATTAAGATTTCAATTATAACAGTTTATCAATGGTTAGTAAATGAATGGATGAATGGATGTTACAACATAATTTTTAAGACCATTCTGGAGTCCAACAAATCAAACCTAACACATCCTCAGATGTGAGACACACTACTGATATCTAACATTCATCAATGTTGATATCATATAATATGAAATGCTGATGGGGTTTGTATTTGAAATGCAAATTCATTTCACCACCACCTTGCCTTTGTAACTTGTCTCCCTACTCATCAATGGGGGGCTTACTTCAGTTCATTCATCTCACAAGAGAGTAAATTCATAGCAGGAACCCTACTCACTATAGTCCTAAAGCACACTATTGGAATCAATAGGCATCTATTCCCTTACTTTAATACTAAAAAAATCCTATCAGTTGGCTTATACAGAGCTGAAATTAGCATGAAATCCAGCCATTTGATCATTAGGAACTAGTATAATAGTGTAGTAGGAATGTAAAACTTCAGGATAAAATGTAACATCAATTTATGTTTAAAAAAAAATTTAAAAATCCCTTCACTCTTCCAAAACATTCTCAAAACAAACTACAAATGTGCAGGAAACCAACTATCTGTCAGTCCTCCTGATTTTTCCATTCATAACAAGCCATTATCTACACATCTCAATGGGACAACTAGAGCACTCCTCCTCCAGCGATCTACAATCTTCAAATATCAATGAAATCTATTTCCATTGAATACACTGCTGCACTCTGATAGAAGTCTATAACCTGATAGTAATGATATAGTGTCCTCTGACACAAAAAGATCTGACAAAGCACAAAAAAAAATCTCAGAAAAAAAAGCTTGTAGCCCCTGTTCCGCGTTTTAAGTTTAATTATTTGATTTTGTGCTCAAATAGGTCAGAATTGCTGAAGAAATTGCTCAGAAACTGTAAACAAACCAAAATCTGTTTTAACACTATACTGATTATTTTTGTGAGGCACAGAAATCCAAGCATTCTCATTTTATTGATCTTTTCTGCAACTGCATGTAGCATTAGCAAACTGCCAAATTTCTCCAGCTTTGCACAAATGCAGAGAATTTAAAATATATTAGCTATTTCTTAGTATGATACTATTTTAACATTTAAGTTATTTCACAGAGCTGCAGGAAGAATCAAGCTTTCTATTGGCTATGTAATTCTATTTTCACAGGGATTATCTTTATTATTTTAGCAGTTTCCCAGTGGGATACGAGCCCAAATAACTGAGTTGTACCCAACATTCAAGGAGCATTCATTACTTAACCACAGCTTACATGCACTTTTACAATGGAAAAAAGTTCACTGCATGCCTTATACACAATTTGCGCCACAGTAACAGGAAATAATTTGTATCATCTGTTTCTAATGTACTATTAGTTTGTTAGAACATTCTCTGTGTGACACCGCAATCTATTTTTTCCCCATCTGCATGAAACGTTTGACTCCTGTCTTTTGGAAGAAAACAAGTGGTATAATTCTATGCGAGAATTATTTATCTGGCTAAGTAAAAATAGCCTGGGTAAGTGCTCATTGTAACTTGAAAGTATAACTGGTTTTTCAAATAACATCAATTTTTATCACTAACAAAGTATTTTAAACTTCTTGAAATACCATTTTCTTGTTTCTAAAAATAGTTTTTCCAACAATAAGGGTTCATAGTGACAAAATAAATTTCTTTTCAAGGAGAAATAAAGTGATATAAGTATGGTGAAGGAACATACACAAGACATTAGACAAATGAGGGTGATCATGAAATGGAGTGAAGGTATTACAGTTACAGTCAAAAGGGTTCACATTCAGGGAATCCCTGAAGAATGGTGTGGTCATCAGATGTGGGAGATTCTGTTGACATCAGCATCACTTCTGCTTGACACCAGAAATGGTTTTAAAAGCTTGCTGCACTAACATATGAGATTATCATTGAAGGTATGAGTTGAAACATAGGATTATACCTGCTGAAAGAAAACAAATTAATTTTAAGTACCTGTTCTGCAAGTTCTTTTACAGACAAAAAATGCAAAGGAATCTGTTTTGAATTGTATAGTTGAATTTATGTTACTGGGGTGTTGTCCAGGTCTCCACAGAACAGGAACTGTTCTTCACAGACATGCTACTTAGGTTAAACTGTGACAGCATATGAGCTCCCAAATTTAAGATATGGGCAATAAATCTAAACCCTGTAGTCTCAGCTTTCAGGCACATCAGCAGCTGGAGCAACAACTACCAGGACTAGATGTGAGGCTGCCATCATTGAAATATTACTGGCTGCTGCAAGCCTACAAGAGGAAAAGGAAAGTAATACACCAATACCACTTCTCTGTTTCCTGTACTCATGAAGACTTTTTTGTGTTATATATAGGGTAGCCAAAATTCACATTACTGGGCTTTAAATAGAGTAAGTTCATAGAATAGTCAGATATCCCAGATCCTTTACTGCTGAAAAACCACAAAGTAATTTTTATTTGGATGGAAAAGCAAGGAAACCATTTAGTAATTTAACACAGAAAAGTTCTGCACACAGACAGCTACTTAAGTGCTTCTAATGGAACTAGACTTGCAGATGCAACAAGCTTAAGTAGGTAAATGTCAATCATCCAATTAATTTCTGGTTTTCATGAAGTCTCTAAGTCATGTGTAACTTAACTAATAATCAATACAATCTATAATCAATTTGTATAAACCTCCCAAAAACACTATACAAAATTACAAAAGCCATTTACATTTCAAGTCTAATTTAAAGAGTAAATAAACTACAGCCTTCACACAACAGGTAACTGTCAGCCATTATTGCTTAACAAACAAGTAAAGATTCAGATAGACACAGGATAATATCTTTCCCTACTGTCCTGTCAAAGTGGTTTCTGCTGTACCTATATCTGGTCAGCTAAACAGACAGAGAATGCACTGACTGGGCACAGCAACCATTTTTTAGTCACATCAACACAGATGCTCTGATAGATGGCCACTTGACTATTTTTTCTAACCTGTACATAGAAGACAAGAACAATGTCCCACAAAAAATAACAGTTATACAACTAAAATCTAAGAACTGACACACTTCAACATGTCATTTTGTTTTAAATAACAAGATACCTCAACTTTTCCAATTATTTTAGTGGTCCTTAACACTTATCTGGCACTTTTTACCTGTTCCTTGATGTCTTGTAACTGCTGCTGCAGCTTCTGAACATCAGCATTGACATTGGTGTTGTCTTTGTCTTTCTGCAAAACTGGAATGTTTCCGCTTGCTGTAATTTAGAAAAAAAAAAAAAGACACCTGATCATAAAGATCATAAGAAAAATAAATATATGTGATCACGCATCAATCTAATGAAACAGTTACTATATTCTAGTGTGTTAGGTACAGTTTTTCAATTATCTGTAATAACGTTAGTCAAACATACGTGACAACTCAATTAAAATCACTGTACTGTCAGTACAGCTCAATCTATCAAGAGCTTCTTTAAGTGACAAAGCTGCTTTCACAAGTTTTTACTCAATGACTACACTCAATATGCCTGTAAGCTCCTTAATGTTCTCAGAGATCTTATTTGTCAGTGAAGTACCTGCAGTAATTTTTTCCTCTATTTAATAAGAGAGTCAAATCCTTTAACATTGAAAAGACTTTTTATCTACACATGTGATTCAATTTGGTGTTCAAAACTGCACAGTTCTCTTGGAAGTAGTTTGTTCAATATTTGAATAAACTCAGATTAATAGCATGATACAGGAAGCAATGAGAAAAATTAAGAAGTATTTCAAATGAAAAAAATTTACATTTTCAGTATGAGTACTAAAAACTTAATTTTAAGGGTCTTGTATTCATCTGTTTAGGAACAGTAAAACTAGAATGATCTAATATTCCAATTAACAAGATCAATTAAAACACTGCATACCACAGTGCAAATAAAAATAATTCACAGAAACTATTCTGAGAAATCACAAGGAATAAAAAAATTAGTCAAAGCACAAGATGCAAAACTAAACAATCTATCAAGAAAGTTGCTTGTACCGAGATGCAAAATATTTACCATTCCTTCATCAGTCAAAGTTCCAAAAGGAAAAAAAGAAATCTAAACATTTATTTGAAGACAATCTTTTGCTTCATTGGACATTAATAAATGGCCAAGAAGTCATATATGCTCCAGCTTCTACTCTGGATGCTGGGAGTAATCCTTCAGAGCAATGTCTGGTGTTAACATTGTGTCTGCTGTTACCAATGGACTAAGTAGCACAAACAGCAAGTGCATATTCAGCTTAATACAGTTTTTATTAAAAAGAAGAAAGATTTGGATCATTTAAGAGAATGAGAACAAGAAGCTGGTGATAGAATGTGGTAGAACATGGTTTTGGAATCACTCACAAATATCATCAGTGGTATCTTCTGTACCTTTCCCTCCACAGCACATTATAAAAGGCACTCTTCGCTCAACCACTGCCCGACACTGTACACACTTCTTCATCAAGCTTGCACAATCTGAGAGCAGAGAGAAATACATCAATTCCAAATCCTATCTATATACATATACATATATAAATAGTGTTTAATTTCACAGCATTTTCCACAAATCACACTTATCACCAATGCCTTGTTTAGGATTCACAGTAAATTTATTATGTTCTTATAATGCATTTCAAGTAAGCAGGTTCCTCTTTTCTCCAAATGGATGTCTTTTTCACAAGAATTACAGAACTAAAACAACACACATTTCAGACTAGAACTTCTGTCTTGACTACTTGTTTGTTCCCTTACAACATGGAATCTCACTATCCAAATACTGCAGGGGCAAACAGGCGTGTAGCTTTAAATGGGCAAACCTGTATATTTTGGCATTATCCTAGAAATGAAGCTATAATTCTTCCACAAAAAGCAACTTACTATGTTCATAAATTATGAAGATAACTCTGAATCAACACAGTGGATAGTGTAAACTATACAAATTTGAAGATTCTCTCTCATCCTGCTTATAAAAAAAATACAGAAAGAAATCTTGTTCAGAAATCATCTACATATGTTAAACCTTCTGTTGTCCTTGTTATAGCTTAGACACAGTGATGTGCATTGCACTGCTCAAATCCTTCATCACAGTAATCAATCTTTTTGCTAACCTCTTCCTGGGAAACTAACAAAAAAAACCTCTGTTAACATCTTTCAACTGCAGACAGTGAAAGAGGCCAGATGAGGATAACCATAAATAAGTGAATCGATGTCATATCTCTCAGCTAGAATTGGGGAAGAAAACGGACTTCTCCAGTGAGACCAAGAAGGCAATTAGTTATGAGAATGTCCTGAAATATGCAGTAACATGATGATGGCTGCATTCTCATACACATATTCTCAAAACAAAAATAATTTCTGGAGATCTATGACTTTTCACTACACAGGATAAATCAGAGTGAACCCTAACTGGTGCTCTGTGCAAAGATACATGATGTGTCTCTTGGGGAAAAACAAAGCCCTCATGCCAATGTGCATATTAGTAATGAAGTATGTTAAATATTTCTTCATAATTTTTAACAATATATAGCAGGCTTCTATAATGTAAGCCCACTTACAATTCAGTAATCCAGACGGAAAAAGGACTTGCTTTCTGAATTTTTGAAAATATCCCATTTATCTTTCAATTACTTCAATACCATCATGGCAAATTATGTCAAGATTCTGACTGGATTGTTAAGTAATATGGATGTGAAGTCATATTACTAATGATTTTTTTGCACTCAGATTTAAAAATGTTCTATTTCAAGACTACTTAAAAAAGATTCCCATCAAGTTTACTTACTCTCACAGGCACACATATGACCACAAGGCTGGAAAAGCACTGCTGCCTTTTTGTCTGAACATACTACACATTCTTCAATCTGTATAAAGAACAATAAACACACATACAAAAAAAGTTTATGTCCTGCTCTTGAAATTAATTTGCTTTTAGACTCTGTGGCAAGATATGTAGACTTTAAGAAGCTCCATTTCACGTTAATTCAGCATCTTAAAATGCAACTTAAATGAATTATCACACTGACTTGTGAAAATACATATTTGCTGGCAGTATTTATATGTTCAGTATGCTGACAGACAAACAAAGGCAGATAAGGCAATACAAGTCTCTTTTTCTTTACCCTTTTCTCCTTTGTTCTATCATTTTTTGTGGTTGTTAATCACAGAGAAAATAAAGCCCCAAGAAGAACTTAGTGGGTGTGGCATATCACTACTTTAAAGTCTCAGCAAAAAACTGGTGACAGATCTTTGTGATAGGACAAAGGCTAATGATTTTAAACTAAAACAGGTTAGATACAGACTTAAAAGAAGGAAGAAATACTTCACAATGAAGGTAATGGAATGCTGAAACGGGCTGCCCATCCCTGTAAACATTTAAGTTCAAGTTGGATAGGGCTCCAAGCAACCTGACTGAGCTGAAGATGTCCCTGCTTATCGCAGGGGGGTTACACCAGATGACTTTCTATGAAATTCACTATAAGAGACTTCTGTAGTAATTTCTTTTAACATTCTGGGTTAGGCCTTCTCAAGCCCTTTAATGTGATGAATTGTATATGTAGTGTGACCCCAGACACCACATACCATTTCATTCATTTTGGCCTGGACCAACTCTTCCAGTTCACAGAACTGTTTCCAGGTAGGTTCATTCTTAACCTTGCAGTTTTTATGCAAGCAAGTTCAATCTAATTTATCAAAGGAAGGTTATCCACAAAGGTTCACTTTCACTTGTCAAAAGCTGATGTCCAATACATTAGCTTATTTAGATGGATGAGTAGAAATGTATACCTTACTTTGCTGCTCTGAATAACCCAGTGGCAGAATCTTTTCCCTGATTGTAATGGAAATCTACATAAAAGGACTCAGTACTATGTTAACATTTGGCCTTTGCAAATATGCATGTCAGAATACTGAACAGTATAAGTGGTAAAAATAAGACAGTAAACAGTAAGACCAGCAGAAATTCATATTTACAATTTCTACATTCACTCAGTGAGGCTGAAGATGTACCACAGAAGTACTTTAACCAAATACGCTTGCAAAAAAGGTTTTCTACAGATCAGGAAACTCGAGTATGGAACATTAAAACCAAAACAAACCAAAAAATTCTAAACAGCCAAAACAAGCAAGGGAAGGATAAAATCTGGCATCCTGGTGAATAAAAGAACAGAAAAGCAATAGGATTACACTCATATATTCAAAAATCTTTAGGAGCATGTAAGAAACCCAGGAGCCTTACAGAGATTAGGTTCACAAAATAGGGGATAACTGGTTGATACTTCAAAGGAGAAAGCTTAAAGCATTTATTAACGTCAAAGAAAGCACAAATTAACTAGCTCAGTTTAGAGGCAAATAATCTTTTCAAGTAGCCCTAAGTAATAAAAGAACTCAGAAGAACCAAGTACTACTTAAGGACATTATACTTTAAGCCAAAGCAGCAATTTATCTCAACATGGAAAAAATTACTGAAGGTGTGGAGGATGACAGGGGCAGAATAAATCTATTTAAATTATGCATAAATTAAGGTGAGTCTGAGGACCTGGAACAATAAAAGCATTGTGAGATGGGGAAAGAAAAGAAGGGTAGGTAGTACAGGAGTACAAGCAAACAGAAAACACTAACATACAATGTTGGAACAAGATATCATTAACGATGCAAAATTAATTCTACCCAGTGAGTCACCTACAAGGCAAAATACCACTTTTTCTTGACCTTTTTTTTTAAAATTTCTCTATTAGAAGCAGGGAAAACCAATAAACTTTGGAATATTTTACCTTTGTCCTAGACTGCACTTGTTCTTTACAGATGAGGCATTTTTTCACACGTGGTGAGCACAGAGAACATGTGGCAATGTGTCCGCATGGGCCAAACAGGGTATCTCTCTTCATGTCTGAACACACCATACATTCTTCTAAGGTTTCAGAATCGTTGTTGATCATAGATGGACTTCGGGAACCGACCTGACCACTATAAAGAAACCTTGCAGTCAAACTTAACTTTCAAGTCATTAATTTAAAATACACATCAATTGTCTGTTTACCAGCATAGTTCTATGCATTCAGGCACCAGTGTATCATCATAAAGCAATCCAGACTGTATTTTCCCAAACTACAGCAGAGTGCAAGGTCACATGTTCTGGTAACACAAGCTAGAATAGCATCTTGTGAACATAAGAACACCAAAACTTTACATCCCATCCTATTAACAGAGACTTTACTGATAAAGCTATTAAAGAATTTTCCACTTCATTAATAGAGACATACCCTGTAGGTTCAGAACTGCAGAGTTTACTAGCTTAATCTTGAATATATTTCCAATACTTAGCAAGTGACAGGCTTGTAAAAGAACCTGCCAACTTCTGCAGTGAATTCAGCACGGGTCTTTGTCCAATGCTGCAGCTCACCCAGCAGAGGGAGTCCGTGTTGAACCTAACCAGCTCATTCCTTACAGCCTGCACAAGTCCATAAAAGGCGGAGAGAAGGAACAGCCAGAGTGAAGGCAAGAGGGATGGGACACACGAACAAAAAGACTCTGAAGAAAATAAGTACCATCAATAAAAGCAGTCTGTCTTTGTAGACACTGTGGAAGTACATTTTTGACTTCCATACAGGAATTAAGGATGATGGCAGGAGCACAATTTGGACGGTAGCATGCTGAAATCTCATTCTGCATAAACTTGATAACTAAGTATTGTGTCTCTAACAAATATTATAATTTCAGTGAAATGTCATGTTACCAGATGCAACACCTCCTCTTTTTTTTTTTTAACAGAATCACACAATCATTCAGGTTGACCGGGATTCAGGAGGTCACCTGCTCAAAGTAGAATCAACAATAAATTCACACCAGATTATACTACACTTCACTCATTCTGGTCCTCAAAACTTGTATAGTTTGAAATTCTACCAGCCTCCATCTGCACACTGTCACCTACCTCCTCCCTCCCATATCAGCACGTATCAAAGTCTTGTACAAAGTTCAACACATGTTCTTGCAACAAGTGATCAACATACCATAGAAAATAAAGAATTAACTGAAAGTCAAGAAGAAGATTGTATATTTTAACAGTACTGCTCATAAGGACACAAAGTTTTAAATATATTAAACTACAGAAAACAGAGATGTGGAAATTTTACGACTATACAAACCTGACTTTTTCTTTGTGACATTTAGCCAATGCTTTGCAGAGACTAGGATCAGGGCAGAGATCGAGAGGAGACTGACCCTTCTTATTACGAATGCTGAGGTCAGCTCCGTTGGCTGCCAGGAAGCAGGCAATAGATGCTGCACTCTTCTTCTCTGCTCCCTGAGTGCCAAGTCCCATTATCAGCTGAAAGAAAACAAATATATAAACAGCTCAAGAGACTCTGAACAATTAGGATTAGTCTTGTTCAATGAAAACAACTGGACATGCACAGAAGCAGATGCACACAAATGTATGAAGCCCAAGAAAGCGTCGCTAAAACTAAAATCAAAATAACCATATGATTGCTTAACTTTGAGTCAGTTATACTCAACTCTCCTTTAAGGAACTAAAATTCAGCAAGGAATACATAATCTATTGAAGCATTCTACTTCCTGCACATCTATGCTCACTTGTGAGAAGGACGTAAAGGGGAAGGTCTTAGTGGTTATATTCAGAATACACTTGAAGTATATTGAAAGTGCTGAGCTGAGACAAAACACCACCACACATGAACTGAAAACATAGTTGGGCAGAGTGAAAGGACTGAGGTTTTAAAATTACTTCCCTAGGAAAATGAAATTGCTTCTTTTGTGGTGGTGGTGGTGAATGTACTTCAGAAAATTTTTCCTCCTCCCCACAATGGGATAGACAAAAATTAAAAATTATTTAAGGAAACTGGGTTCATTTCAAGATAGCTTGATCATCATAAAGAGTTTTCAGGTGTATTCTAGTCTTTACTCCATCTTTTAGGTTTCAGCCACATATTGGTACCGTCATCTAAAATCAAAATAAGTTTTCACCTTTTTTACACCACTTAAACTCTCCAAATTTGTTAACAAAAAATTTTATCTGCAGCTAAACAAAGTATAAAAAAATTACCATTAGTTTGATTAGGCTAGTATAGGAGGCACTGGTTGAGTGCAAGTTTTTTTAATTTTTAACATCAGAACATTTTAGATGATCAGAGATTTTCTGGGTTTTTTTGTTGCAGTGTCTTCCCTCCAACCTTTTAAAAATTATTTTAATGGCAATAAACCAAAATTGCAATTTTGTTTTTTTAAACCAAGGATACATTTCAAATGAAACTTGAAGATACAACTTAATTCTTTGAACTGCAAACCCCCCAAAGCTATCATTTTAAAAGGCAGTGGAAAACCCCCTACTTCTTGTGTTAAAATACTCAAAACAACACCACCAATTTCAGTGTGAATGCCACTAATTAGATGAGCAATAGAAAAGCCTATTTATGCAATGGTGAATCAGAGAAAAAGTTTTACATTCCATCCATTCATTTCACATCAAATACATGCACACTTCTCTCAGAGTCCACCCAGATACAACTAGGTCATAACTGCTCTCCTACTACCACTTGAGACACAAAACATTTTCTTAAGTTGGGTAACTAGTTATGTTTTAGATCTCTTTCTAAGACAATCATCCTGAAATTCACTGGAATTAAGTAACCAGTCTGATAAACACTTGTACAGAGTTTTAAGCAAAGGCTTTTTAATTCTTTTGGTGGGGTTTAATTTAATGAAATAGAAAAAAATTTACCATCAGCGGTTAAAATTAGAAAAAATATTGACACTGGTAATTAAGGAATCATCAAATCTGACTCACTGTTACGTTGTGAATCTTTAATGTTTAAAGAAAAGGAATGCTGTTTGTTTTTCCTCAGCCCAAATCACTCCAGAATTTAATTTATCCTTTAGCTATCAGCAAAATTAATAAACTTCATCTTTTTATGAGAGGTTCACCCAGCTTTTAGGGTGTGAGCTTTTTTTTTTTTTCACTGAAATACTGACCTTAATTGTCTGGAGTTTTTGTTTATTTCTTTACTACAGCATAGTTTCTGAAACAAACTGTCAGATACATGACAATACATAACCTTACAAAGGTTAAGAATACTTTGTCCAAACAGAATAAACCTCCAGTAGTTTATAAGAAGCAGCTAAACAACTAAAGCCATATAGAGACATGCAAGATGCTGAATCACAGGGAAGAATTGAAGTCTTATGCTGTACTGTAATACTGCTTATTTCTCTTTTTTAAAAAGGTTACTTTGATTCTTTTGTCAGTCATACACATCCATGATGGTAGTTTTGTAGAAATATTTTGAACAAAATAACCCTATTTTTCATTAACAAAGATAATGACTACATGTGAAAAGTCACATATAACAATATAATTTCTGCCTACACTGCAGCTAAATGCAGAATGCCTAAATAAACTTATGCTGCCAAAAAACAGTTCAACAGTACAGAACTAGACAAATAAAGAGACAAACGTACAGGGGGGAAAAAAAGGAATAAATAAATGCTTTTTATTTACTGTGTTCTTTGATGGCTCCCAAGCAGTATCTACCTTGCCCACATCTTGCATGTCTTGGAGCTGACGGAGCTGTGAGAGAGTGTGGTGTCTCAGGGCTTCATGCAGGGGAGTATCCCCATCTTTATCCTGAATATCCAGCTTAGCACCTGCACGGACTAAGAGCTGAAAAGAGAGACAACCCAATTTAAAACCCAAAAAAGTGCTGTTTATTCCTTCTAAAAACTACTTTCAGTAAACTACAGTTCAGGATGCTCTAGCAGGTGCAAAAGGATCAGTTTTTTATCTTGCTACAATTCACATACTTGGATCTCAGCCGTCATATGAACCATTTATCACTTTAGGTTTCAGCAGAAACCTAATGCTTGCCTGTGTTCTGAACGAGCATATCAAGAGATGCTATTTTACAGGATTCTTGTCCAAAACCTTTAACTCTTACAAGACAGCCTACAAACTATGTAACATATTGCAGCAGTATTTCAGCAGTAGAACAAGCGGGCAATACATTACATGTGTATATAATCTTTATTATCATATTTCAATGATCTCAAAAATCACCACTTTCACACCACTCTAAAGATTACAACTTAATTTACAGTATCCTCCCATTAGGAAAGCAGTTAAGCACATACTTAGGTTCATGCTTATTCAGCAGAAGACATAAAAACCAACGACACTATTAAATACCATCTCAGAACACTTTGGAAAGTAATGAACTCTAAGACTCATCGTTAAGGCTAATTTTAGACACACACGTTCCAGGTCACATGACATGAAAGCAAGGATAAGGCTGCACCCTCCTGTTCATTCTGTCTTTGCATACCCATAGCCCTCCCACAATTTGAGGGGCCAGAACTTTCCTCAAGACACTCTCAAATAAAAAAAACCATCATGCACTGACAAATAACAATTGCCCCTAAAAATTAAACTCTGTCACTCTTACTATTCAGAAACATGCAGTTTGAGGTTTTAACTTTAGTTTTGAAATTTTGCTAATCTGCAGGATTTGTATTAGAAGTAGGAACAATAAGGATAGCCTAGAAACAGGAATACATGAAGTTTCTGTTCAGGTTCTTGCATGCTTGCAGGATCTCAACCTCTCAGAGCCAAAGAATCTCAAGATTATAGAGAAGTCCAAAAGGAAAATTGGCTAAGGAATTCAGAACGTTTCAAGGAAAAACTCCCTGTAATGGACTACCTTGCTTTTCCACAAGCAAAATTCAGAAAACTAGCAAATGACTGCAATAGCCTACCTTACAGTCTCCAAATGGACTTGCTCTGACTCACTGTACATTCTCATACTGATATCTTAAGCCTGCCACTAGTTATCTACTGCTTAAGAGTTTCCCATGATAAAAAAGGAAATCTATGAAATTACTTCTTTCAGAGCAACCTGTAAGCCTTGACTATCATGGAAATGCAAAGCCTTCACACACACAAAAAAAAAAAAATTAAAAAAAAAAGCAAACTACTACCCTTTGTCATAGCAGCAAGGCTTTTTAAAAGAACCCTGCCACCTTTGACCACTATTCCAGAGATGCCTGAGGGTACAACCCAGTCCTGGAAAGCACCCAACAGGAATTAATTTTGAAACACAGAGCCAACATGTTCTTTGCAGGACTGCATGGGTTATTTTAGGACTTCTCAAAGTTAATCCAACTCCAAAGTACGGATACTCCACAGGGTCATTCACTTAAACGTTCTCAGGTATGTCTGCTCAATACAATTACTCGCTCTTTTACATGCCTACCTTCCTGCTCATCTGCTACATTAGAACTGTATTCCCAGGTACTGGCTCAGTTCCAGAAGGGCACCAGAGCTCAACAAATACAGCTGTCTAATATCTTGCAGAATGCAAGTGACACTGACTCTAGGAAGCCATTCTTTTGGTAGCAAGCAGTTCCAGATATAGGGCCATATCACATGTTTCACTGTAATGGAATCTCATCCATCAGCTCTTGGAGAAGGAGAAACCTTATGGTAAAATAAGGCCAAACAGAATCGCAGATACAAGTCTCTGCAGGGGAGACAATTCTCTGCAAGGCTGGTTAAGAGACAAATTTTAATGACTCTCATTCCACAAAGACAAACTAAAAATATATATGCAGAATGGCAAGCCCACGTTGACATTCTGACTCTGAGGGAATATCACCTACAGTAGTGATTGCTCACTGTGAGCCTCAACAGCCAAAGCCAGCAGTCCAAACACTAAGTCACAGAGATCCCATATGAATGGCAGGCACAGGACAGAATAGCAAAACTTCATTACTGGCACAGCTTGACCTCATTTAAGTACTAACTTATATAGCCATGCAAGCCAAAAACCAGAAATAACATTACTTTCACTATTAAGGTACCTCTGTAAAGGTTTATAAATGTCATAAGTTAAAATGAGGGAAAATTACAGTCAGCAGACTTAAACTCATGAAAAGATGTTTCACTTAACTACAATTTGCAAATCCATAAACAAAGGGCATCAGAATTCTATTTCTATTCTATTGTAAGGTCCCCTTACAAGACCACAAAACTAACAGAGGAATCCAACGTCCCTTAGTCAGTCAGCAAGGGCAGATGCTGGAATTGGCAGGCACGGAGGGGAAACATGCCATACATATACAAACACTGAACATTACTGAAACATCCTTCATCTTGCCTTCATATCCCCTCCTGTGAAAACTGGCAGGTTTCTGAATTCATCAAAATTAATTGATAACTTTCAATGGTTACATGTTATTAAGTCAACTGTTAAATGATTTGCATACCTATGTCAGCGACAATCAGTCAACTACTATTAACTATGTGGTTTACTGAAAATAAGATACTTACCCTAACAATTTGTGTATGCTGTCGTTCAACGGCAAGGTGCAGAGCAGTTTGCTGGTTAACATTCTGGATATCCAGGTTAGCATTGCCCTGAAAGACATTCAAAGCATTAGAGTATAATCATTCCAACAATTCAATGTAGGCAAGGTAGGGCACTGAACACAACTCTGAATAACAACTCCTAGTTTGGAGATGTGGAAGAAGTTATTAAATATTTTAATTATTCACAGTACAGATACTGATTTGTTGAAACAAAGTAGGTACCAAGTTTTTCAGTCCCTCTGCACTGCTAGGCCATTGTAACTACCTCAAAGGCAAGTTTGACCTTTGGAACTCACCTTATGTCCTTCTCTGCTTCATCGCCTCTGCATTGCAATGCAGGCATCAAGAAGCAAACTATTTTAATATCAGATGGTTAACTGAAGTGTGATATTTAAATCCTTCCAAGAAAAGAGCCCTACCTGATGGACCAAAAGTTCAGCCACTTCCACATGATTATTGAGAGCTGCCAGATGCAAGGCAGTGTAACCGTCATCTTTTTTCTCATCAACAATCCACGGTCGTGGTAACTTGGACAACAATACACGCATTGCACTGAAATAAAAAATATAAAGATAGCAGGAATGAATCCATAATGTATTTGCTGAATGATAACAAGAGTAAAGCAGTAACTCCTTCTTAGAATTACACAGTAGTAGCAGCCAAAATATATCAGTAAATTTTAAAGAGAAAACAGGTGAAAAACAGTATCAGCATCTCCAAAACATAATTTCATGTTCAGTTCTTTCTAGTCAAAGCACCTAAGTCAGCG
This sequence comes from Turnix velox, assembly GCA_013400935.1. Taxonomy (NCBI): domain Eukaryota; kingdom Metazoa; phylum Chordata; class Aves; order Charadriiformes; family Turnicidae; genus Turnix; species Turnix velox. Next base: position 6,339 of record VZTY01018088.1, on the reverse strand, counting down.
AATACCAGAATCGGCATGCGAACAGTCTTCTCAGAGGAAATGTTCACCATCAGTAAAAATTGCCTTTAAAAGGTATTCACACAAATTCTGAAACAGAAACTGCTCTGACTGATAATCTTTACAGCATTCCTTGCTTATTTAATAAGCGAGATCCACTATGCAAGATTTAAGATTTTCACTGTATAGACTGTAACAGTTTAGACTTCTAATTTCTGTAGCACCTCTTAGGCACAAACAAAACAAGTATTGGATTCTAAAGTGAGTATTATCAGAATACTAAAATTGTCATCATACATAGTAGTTGTGTATAACATATCATGGCAGCATCTAGTACTCCATCTAACTACTCTATGAGCTTACCAAGATGCCCAACAATGGAAAGGAATTTAAAATACCTCAAATTCAAGGTTAGTGAAGAATAACATGATTATTAGAGTATTAAAGCAGAATAAAAGCACTGAAAGTCCTGAGACTGCCATGCTAAGGGTACTAGTAACAAAACACTAGGTCAACAAATTGGTCAGTCTTGCATTCACTAAGAAATACTTTTTTCTTGAGTTCATCTGTCTTCAATTAGATTCGGGAATAGGTAAGTAACCAAAATTAATTCCCTTATTGCTTTATCCATGTAAATAACACACACAGCTCCCTTATGACAGCTCCTCAAAGATAAACAGAAAAACAAAAACTGTAACAATATTATGCCAGGAACCCTATAATCTAATCTTCCCCCACCATAGAATCCACTTGTTATTTACAAGAGAAACAGAGCTTTTCCACAAACATTTAATAACCAAGTAATACCAGTGATTGCAAGACAGACACTATCAATTAAATAGTTCTTAATTGGACACCTGATATTCAAAACATAGGACCTCAGTAAGTCTTAGAAATTCCCTCACAAATTAAGTTTCTCAGTTTGCAATTCTCAACAATAAACTGACTGCACTGCAAAGTAGTATCTGAGCTCCTAATTCCTTCCAATAATCTGCTATCTTGAACACTTGTACCGCTATTTACTCCTAAACTCTCTTTTAGAGTATGCCAATGAGTTTCCCATAAAAAAACCACCAACAATGGTTCTGGGGATAGCTCACTCAGTGAGCTCTCCTGAGATGCAGAACTAAGAGGCTATGAGATAAACTACCAGTAAGAACTTGCACTCCTTACAGACTCCCAGGGCACTAACTTAACAGACTAGGACTTCTGACACATCTCCTCAGCTCTCTTGCCACTGCACTAAATGTGCAACATGAATCCTCAGTTTCATACTTAATACATGGTTATTATACATGGCAGTCACCTTTTTCCTACTATTCAGTGTCTGCAGGAACCACTATTAAGCAATTGTATCTGCATGCCATAAGATCACAGAAGCTCACAGGAGACCTGTGGCCAACTGCTCCATCGAGTGTCCACACAAGGCTGTTCTGGAGGCTTGTTCTCTGAAGGAGAAAAAAAGCACTTGGCCTGGAATGCATTCTGCAGCCAGTAGGTTCTCTCATTTGTTTCAGACTCATTAAAAATCACAGCTTCCTTGAGGTAAACAAATTAATAAGAAAACTATCCTGTTTGGAATTTTGGTTTTCTTGGCAGGACTATGCTTCTGACTTCCTCACAGTCCAAATCACACCACAGCAAAGCAAGACAACAACACTTAACAGATTGTACACAGCTCATTGTGAACCATTGCTCAGCTCCTATTCATAACGCCTTCTACAGCTTTGTCACATGCTAGGAAGAAAGACTTAAAATATTTGGGGAAAAAAAAACACCAAAGGAACAAAAAAATCCACCACACAACAAACAAAATCCACATCAAAAAACAATAAGCCATCAACAAATTCTCTGAAGGACTGATTTGTGTAGGAGTTTCCAAAATGAATGATTTAATTTAGTACAACAAAAGTTAGAATGCTTCAAGAAATATGGCAAAATACAAATACTCTAGTTGCATTGATAAACATACTTTATTTTTTAGTTAAATTATGTATATTCAAATCAAGGACACTAATGCAACATCAGAACTGTATTAACTGACTAAATATTTTGTATGATATGAAAAAAATCACTCATCCTAATATTTGCAGGAGCATAGCCTTAAGAGATCTCTCTCCAAACCTCTCCTATTTAGTTAGCTGTCAAATACCAGGAAAATTTTCATCTGAAGCTGAAGTGCAAGACATTTGGGACCACAGTTTGTTTTCCTATAAATGAGACGCCTGCAACATTTTCAGATGTTTTTAAAATGCACTGAATCTATCAGAAGGACTAGCACACACAAAAAAAAGCTTCTATGTGTCACAGACTTCAATTTCTATCTTACTTTTCATAGTGAACCACTATAGAGCCAGTAACTACTCCTCAGTTCCTTCTGGCTACACAAGCTAGAGACCAACTCTCCCTCTCTTCCAGGCTGTGCTAAATTACTACATGGAAGGATGGAAGGACAGATTGCATGGACATTACACCTTAAAATTCTGCAAGATACTTATGTGCTACAAATGGCAAATTCTTTCAAGAGGTTCAGTAGTTATATTCTCCTTCTCATTAGCTGAGAGGTAGTTTCTTTCCATGCATAAGATCCTGTTACTTCCCACTACAGCTTTCCTTCCTACAAGCTATTCTATTTTGCAGGATTTTCTAAAGCTGCTGCCAAAATTTTGACAACTTAGCTAAGTGTAAGAACAGTACTCACTGGAACAGTGACATTAATGATTTAATGTCACATGCCAATTTCACAGCAATTCTTGATTCACTTTTCCACATGAAGTATCAAAGAAGCCAAATTGCTCCATTTTTAGGACTTGCATACATTAACACAGACTTGAGACTACTTTCTCCTTCACTGTACTGAAAAAGAAAAATTTAAGAAATCGGCACATCTAATGGTAACTCTTCAGGTTGCCATATTCATAGCATTCAACTGTACAGGTGACATCACTAATTGAGTAGCTTCAAAGATTACTGGCAAGATGCTGAAAAGTCTTATGAAAACACTGAAATTGTGCCATTGCTATGTTATTTAAAGATCATTACTAAAGCACTAAATAAACCTCTTTGGTATTTATTTGTTTTTTTATGATAGAACAGATACATAGGTATAAAAATGAGAGAGGACACTTCAAAGTCAGCATAAATACTTTTCACTTAAATGGCTACTGGAAGACATAATCCCACTTTTCCCTGCACTTCAATTCCTATCTTGTGCTGGCTCTAGAGAAATATCTCTGTCTAGCGAGTGAAGCATCCTGCCAGACTCTTGATTTGATAAGTTTGCTTTCAGACAGATCAATGAGATAATTCAACCTTCCCCTGAGACTCCACAATCACTGGAAGCAATAGGAATATGGAAATAATGAAACCAGAGCTGCAGGGAGTGCAGACTGCCCTTTCCAGAAGCAAAGTCTTAGGTCAGCACAAACTTATCAGGAATCACGTCTCTAAGGGTTGTAATGATTTAGTTCACTTCTTACTATACTAAGTGTTTCTCTACACTCCCACCACTCTCCTCCCTCAGGTTCAGCTTTCCCCTGTCTCAGTGTGACACAGAAGATATGCCACAGCAATCCTAGCTTGAAGTATTCCCCTCTAGAACACAGACACCCTCTTGTCACTTATTCATAAACATCTTCACCTGTTTCCTGCAAGGCCTCAAACAGTTGAGGAAACACATCAGATTTAAAGATTCCATTGCAAAGTTTTCTTTTGAGGCTATGTACTCTGACATGCATTTTTCAGCACAACAAAAGCAAGACTAGATTTTACTAATCCCATTCTTATCCTCTGACTACCACCTCTGCTAAAAAAAAAAACAAACAACAAACTAATCTCCAAAAAATTGTTTCAATGCAGCATTTAAAAGGTCAGCCTTTTCAGCTGAATTATTCCTCATACAGAAGAGCATACAGAGCTCACTCTGAGCTTGCTCGGTGTGAAGCCAAAGAAATACTTGTACCAACATAGTGCAAGAAGTAACACAGGAGCAGGACAGTGCTATTTTTGGCAACGATATGATCTTAAGCGCACGTCAGCCCATAACTTCAAGCCAAATCAGTTCCCTGATCTGGCTCACACCACACTCACTGTGCAGCACAGGGAGTTACGCTGGAAGAACAGAGAAGGAAGTATCTCTCAGGAATGAGTAACAGAGAAAAGATTAATACCACAGACCGGTGTAACTGAGGATGCTGTGTCTTGAAATTAGAGATTAATATTTCTTATCTGTCTGGTGGCTCAGTTGGCACAAGTTTAAGAGGAAAGGCTGTTTCTTTCCTTCTGTCTCTGAGATTTCCAGCTATCTCTTGGTATTGGAAAAATTTATTAAAATGTACGTGAAACTTAAGAAACAGTAAGATACACAAATTTACACAATATTCATAAAAACGTATTTTGTATTAACTTAGACTTTAAACAACATTTTGTCCTCAGCACACAATTACAACATTGAAGAGAAATGAAAAAAAATGTGACAAATACAAGAAAGCTATACTATAAAAGAAATTGTATACAGAGTAAGCAGCTACCAAGCATAGGACAAAGTCAACATAAAAAGAAAGTATAAACCCAAGAGTATAAATTACTGTAGTACTCTGCACTAGAGTAACAGATTTTAATATATTAGTAACTAACAACTACATCAATATTCAGAGATTACATTTTTATTTTGTAATTTTAGATTGAGAGGCTTTTCAGCTTTTTCACTCTTCCTGTTCCTGAAAAACATAAAAAATTTTATTGAAAAACATACAGAAAGTCTTTAAGTATTTGAGTTACTGAGCTTTGCATTTAAAGGGCTATTCATTTCTGAAGAAAACACTGCATATGCTCCCAGTGATGAAGAAAATCCTCCTTTTCACATTTTATGTCTGAAATTATTGGTCTTGTTATAGGTCAATTTTGTGCAAACAAAGGTCAGATGAATGGACCACGATGTTCCCTTGATCTTCTGTCCTATTCCTCTAAAGCATCTAAGCTTCTTCAAAGAACCTAATTTACAAGTGCAGTTATTTTTCGAAAGTAATTTTATAGCCACGCATTATAAACGGAACATCATAAATCATTAAACATAACAGAATTATATTTATTTACTAAGTAAAGCAAATATATCTGGTTTCAAACTTTCTGACTTGATTTGAATACGAGAACAAGGGGCCACGACTCAAACCCAACTTCTTATTTATAAAAATAACAGTATGATTCGCAGTCGAAAACTTAAAACCAGGTGTAGAACAAGGCCACTTGCATCTTGGGTTAAACTCTATGCTGTTCCTCATGGCATTTATCCCTGAAGAAGAAACCAGGTTACACAACATGCCACAGCAGTGCAGGACATTTATTGTTCTATATCTGCATGAAGTCCTTGCCGTGCTACTAGCGGGGCTGTCTTTTTTTTTTTCTTTTCCCTCTATCCTCTCTCTCTCAACTCTCTCCTCCCCCCGCTTATGTTTCTAAGTATAGTGACAACCTCATCGGGGTTTACTAGTAGCAGCGCAAGCTCAGTGAAAACCTGGGAAATCTAACTGGAAACACCAGAGAGAGCGCTTTATTTGGCAGTGCTAAAAAAACCTGGGGACAAATGGCTGAGCGCAGTGGAAGTGCAGGCTGCACAATCAATAGGCAGAGAGCCGGATAGCGGCTCCCACCGCGGCCGGATCGACAATCGACAGCTGAGAGACTATTTTTTGCAATGGTTGACTAAATATGGTCAGGGAAGAGAGAGGCACAAGAGAGCCCGTTTGCCTGGGAGTGCATGTTTCAAATGCTTAGCTGCCTATAAAGCCGTAACAGTTTTGCTGGTGCCCTCTGAGTGGGAAATACGGTCAGTGTCTTCTGTAGGGTGCGAGCGGGAGCCCTGACCTCGCCAGCAGACTTGACCTCTGAAGACGGAAAGTAGCTTCAACACAGACCTGCCTACAGTTAAGCCTGGAAACATAACCTCAAGCAAGAAAAGATGCAGTGCAATATCTAAGGAATGAGAAGAAACCAATATTTGCCGGGGAGGAGGGGGGGGAGATGATCGCGCTTTTTTCTTGGGTGCCTTTTTTTTATTCCCCTTTTGGAATCGACTCCCAACTTTGGGGGGCTCGGTTTTTGCCTTTTTCTTTTTTTTTTTGTTTTTCTTTTTGCCTGTGATTATTTTCATCTGACAGTGGGCTAAGTTCACCTTCCCTTGGCTTCCTAGCATCTATCCTTGGAGTCCTTAACTCTCAGCCCAGCAGACATAAGGTATAATTTCTCAACAACATCATCCATATTTTGGCATTCCAAGAAAGGCAGCAGGTGCCAACCAGGCACCGGGGTTTCTTATGCTTTTATTTCCTCCCCCTTTTAAATTTT
>VZTY01018082.1:0-18063 GCA_013400935.1 Turnix velox | reverse complement strand
TTGGGGGGGCAGGAGCAGCAGAGCAGGCCCCCCCCCAGCAGCAGGAGCGCGGCGGCCGCCCAGCCCACGTAGAGCGAGGTACCCAGCTCCCGTTTCTGCGCCTCCAGCACCAGAGGGTTGTAGAAATCCCGGATGATGGTGTTGGCCGACCAGCAGACGGGGATGAGGGTCATGACGCCGGAGAGGAGGAAGATGACGCCGGAGACGATGGTGATCTTGGCTTTGGTGCTCTCGTCCTCCACGCAGCGGGTGCACTGGGCCCCCACGATGGCCACCATCAAGCCTATGATAGCCAAGACGATGGCCACCACCAGTAGGGCGCGGGCGGCCTGCAGGTCCTGCGGCAGGGCCAGCATCGAGTCGTAGACCTTGCACTGCATCTGCCCCGTGCTCTGCACCACGCAGTTCATCCACAGCCCTTCCCAGATGATCTGGGCCGTCACGATGTTGTTGCCAATGAAGGCCGTCACCCGCCACATGGGCAAGGCGCAGCAGATGATGCTGCAGAGCCAGCCCAGCACCGACAGGGCGACCCCGCCGATCTCCAGGCCCATCGACATGGTGGCTGCCGCTGCTCGCTCTCAGCTGGTGAGGGGTGAGGATGCAGGGAAAGCAGGGAGTGTGGCCGTCACCCTCCGCTGCCGCTCGCAGCCCTCAGAGATCGGCTTTCACCTGGGTGCACCTGCGCACATATAAGGGCTGGCGGGGCCGGGCCAGCGCCCGCCCCGGGTGGGGTTTTGCTGCTCTCTCGGTCCTCGTCACCGTCACCTGCCGGCCCTCGCCTCCCACACCCTCCCCTTTGTTTGCAGAGATGGCGCCGGGTTACCAGAGACTGGGCGGGAGGGTGAGAGACTTCGCTTTCCACTGCCATCCCCTCACTTTCCACTGCCATCCCCTCACCTTCCACCACCGTCCCTTTAGTTTTGGGGGGTACTGGAGAAAGGGCAAGAGGGAGGGAGAGAGAGCAACCTCACCTTCCACCACCATGCCTTTGGTTTCAGGGTGATGGACGCGGGGAATCATGGCCTTGCTCACTCCCAACCTCTTCCCACCAGCCCTTCAGTTCCCTTCAGCATCCACAGTTCCCCTCTTTTAGAGTTTGCTGGTTTTATTTTTGGAAAGGTTTTTCTCAAGGCTTATGTTTTATTCCTCCCCTGGGGGTTTGGCCTTGTTTTTGCTGGTGACCTTTGTGATCCCTTCACCGGCCTGGGGTATGTTCCCATTGAAACATCCCATGAATCCCTAGTAACAAATACATAAAAATATGTTTATCCCAGGAGATATGGGCTTCAGATTCCCACACGTCACCCTGACACCATAAGTCTGCTGTTGTCAACTCAGTGTCACCCCTTGTCTGACAGCCACCACCCCTGGACGCTCTGGAACTCCATAATCCACCCAGTTTTTTGGCTCTGCCTAACTGTGGCACCCCAAAAACACTTTGTATCTGGCCAGGGGGGACTTCTGCTACCCCAAAATGTCCTGTGTCTAACTGTATGGATTCCTGGCACCCTGTGACATCCCAAAACACCCTGTATCGATCTGGGTGGATTCTATCAGTGCTGTGACGCTACGAAACTCCCTGTATCTGCCCAGGTGAGCTTCTGCCATCTTATGGCAACCCAGAATTCCCCGTGTCCGTCTTTGTGGGCTCCTCTCACCTTGTGACAGCCCAAAAACTCCTGTATCTGCCCAAATGGGCTCCTGTCATACCATGGCACCCCAAAGCCCCCTGTCTCATTCTCAGTGGGCTTCTATCATTCCTTCACCCCCAAAATAGCCTGTATTTTTCCAGGTGGGCATCTGACACTCTATTGCACCCCAAATGCCCCTGTGTCTATCTGGGTGGGCTTCTGTTACCCCATGGCACACTGATACCCCCAGTTTCTGTACAGGTGGGCTTCTGCCACCCCAAAATCTCCTGTATCCAACTGGGTGGGCTTCTACCCTCCCAGTGGCACCCTGAAACCCCTTTCCTAGGGCACTTCAACCCCCCCACAGCTGGGCAGAGTGGATGGCTGTGACAGTCACCAGGATGACTCCAGAGGTGCTGCCGAGGGGGAGTCTCTGCAAGAAGCACCACCAGGGCCTTGTGTCCTGGAGGTCCCAGCCCTTAGGGACACCCCAGCGTGAGGGTGTGCACGCACATACACTCACACAGACACCCCCTCTGCTGGCAGAGACATCCACACATGCAGACAGACAGACACACGGTGGTGGTGTGTGCACACACACACCCCATGGTGTACCCACGGCTGTGGAGACGCCAGCACCCACAGCACCCACATAGAACAGCTGGGGTTATGGGGCATGGGGTACCATGGGCAGGGACATGGAGCAGTGGTATAGCTCATGCAGGTGTGTGGTGCAATGGGGACACCCCATGCAGGACTGTGGGGCAGGAGAGAGAACCCAGATAAGGAGATTGGGCAGGGGGGACACCACAGGCAGGGCTGTGGGGTAGGGGAATAGCCCAAGTAGGGATGTGGGGCAGAGGGGTACACCAGGTAGGGCTGTGGAACAATGAGAAGCTGCCAGGCATGGTTGTGAGGCAGGGAACGGTCCTTAAGTAGGGCTGTGGAGCAGGGGTAGAAGCAAGGGAGTGTCCATAGATAGAATCCCCTGACAAGTCTGTGGGCCAGTGGGGATAGCCCTGGAGTAAGGGCTAGTGGGGCAGGGGTGGAGTGGGCCAAACATGGAGCTTCTGAGCCTGCAATCAGAGTCCCACGTGTCCTATCCCTGTTCTGTCATTCCAAATTGCCCAAAGTACAGGGTCGAGGGTGCTGCTGGCCCTGGGGCTGCTGCCACTGCCTGACTCATAGCCAAGGAAGGGGCAAATCATCATGGTTTTGGGGTGCTGCCGCCTGCTCCAGGGCGGGCAGTTGTGCCCAGTGAACTGTGAACTGGCTCCTCAGTGTTTACCCCAGATCCGGACAGCATCCCTGTGGGGGAGGGAGTCCAGGGAGCATTTCCATCCCTCTGCAACCTTCACCCTGCTGAAGCCCCTCTGCACTGTCCCTGCTCCTGGGAAAGGGGTGAGGTGTCACTCCTGGGGTGGCAACAAACTGGGGTGGCCCTGGGGAGCCACTGATGCCCAGTGATCCCCAGAGGAAGGTCAGACTAAAAGTGAAGGAAGCTTCACCCCGGGGATGGGGGCAAGGAGGGGATGGGAGGTAATATCTCTGAGGGGCTTGGCAATGCCACTGTCCCACCGTCTGGCTTAGTGATGGTGACAGACCAAAGGACATGGGAACACTTCTCCCTGGATGGGGGCAAGGTGGGGTGGCCACTGGGAGCCACTGATACCCGGTGACCCCTCAGATGAAGATCTGAGGAGGAGGCATATCTTGTTTGATGCCACGGCACAGGGTGGGGAACACACAGCGGCTATCCCTACGTCCCCACACTCTCCCCAGCACTCCAGAGAGCAGGAGGTGACAGCAGAAACCACCCTGGGGGCTGCGTCCCGCTCAAGTGCAGGGTTTGGGGTTTTCCCCCTTTCCCTGCGGTTTTTGGCCGTGACGGCACGTTTCTTCCTCCCCTTCCCCCGGGGGAGCGGGGCCGGGGCGGTGATCGCTGCCCGCGCCGCTTATATTTCAGGCGCGGGGCTGCGGCTCTGCCCCGGCCAGGGCACACACAGCACCCATTGTTGGAGCCCCTCCGGCGGTGGCAGAGAGCAGGTAAGGCATCTCCCGCCATCAATGGTGGCTCTGTCTGCCCGGCACAGGCGGGGGGAGGATGGAGATACCGATGGCACTGGCGGCCGGCAGGCACTCGGGGAGCTGGGGGGCAGTGGCGGGGAGCACGGTCCGGAGGGACTTTGGGGGATGCCGGGACGTCGCGAAATCTCATCGATTTGAGAGCATCCCGCTCCCTCCCAGCATCGTGCCAGCGTCGGGGGCACCTGCGGCACCGCTCTTATCACCCTTTCTCTGCCGTGTCTTCCCCATCCCAGCAGCACTTGAAGTGGATTTTACCCGTTCACAACCATTTTTTCTCTCAGGGCTCTTATTTTTGGAGCCATTTCATGCCCAAGAACCCGTTTCTCTGTGCCCCCCCACGGGGACCCCCTCCAGACTGATAAGACTCTGCTTTCCTGTCGAGAAAAACAACCTGTCTCTGCATATTTGAGCTGCTCGAGGGGTGTTTATGTGGGGTGAGGAAGGTTTTTTTGGGAACATTCAGTCTCCAGGCTGCCAGGAACTGCCCGGTGTCGGCGGGGAACGGCTGCCCCGGGACGGTGCTGGTGTGAAGCGGCAGATCCCGACAGATCAGCGTGTGCCTGCCCTTTGGCGACTGGAGGTAGCCATGGCCACCAGTTGGTGTTGGGGGATGAAGAGGGTCTGTGCGCGGCGTCAGGAAGTGGAAACTCCCCGTGTCCCAGGTGGGGATTTTCCCCCCGAGAGCCCTTTGGTGGAGGATTCGTGCCCCAGGATCTCTCCATGGTGACACAACCTCTGCCTGGCTTTGTGGTGACACCGGGGTTTGGTGTCAGCTCCCTACTGGGAATGGCCTCGCTGTCCATCCTGTGGAGCTGTGGCATGTTCCTATCCGAGTGAAGTGGGGGAACATGGGTCAAAGGACATATCCTGAGCCACCACCTCAGCCGGTGGTGGATGTGCTGAGTGGGATCTCTGCTGTCACTCACCCCATGAGCTGGCTCCCCCATGAGTGGGAGCTCAGGTCACCTCCTCCTGCAAATCCCCGTGGATTTGGACACCTAGCTGGGCGCTGGGGAAGGTTGGCTCGTGACGGGGCAAGAGCCACGTTTTTAGGTGGAGGACCCTCTTTGATGGCATGTCCCTGAGCCCTGTCCCTTGTCAGCCAGGACTGAGGTTCTGTTGGATGCACCTAAGTTGGGGCTGTGAGGATGGTGTCTGTGTGGTGACAGCTGTGATCAGTGAGGGGCTTGGTGGTTGCCACCATCCCACCTTCTGGCTGAGTGATGGGGACAGGGGGCTGCTGAGGATCAGCCATTCCTCTCCAGCTCCTTGCCAAGCCCATATCTGTCCTTCCCAGCAGGGACATGGGGCTGGCTGTCCCACTGGGGGGTGTGGGGGAGGGTTCAGAGGGTTGTTCCTGAGTGGCAGCTTGAATAATGTCATGTTCCATCTTTAATTATGGTAATTGGCTGTCAGAAGGGCTGTGATGTTGCCTACTCTGCCTCCTCAGAGGGAGCTGGAGCCATCCCTCTTCCCACCTTCCAGTTTTTCCCCAACCCCAAGAGCACATCCCCACGTGCCAGTTGGGACACAGCCCATGCTGGGAATGTGCCTGTGTAGATGCTGGCCTCTCCCCAACTCCAAACCATGGGGAAGTGGAATGACACTCAGCCATGGGCAGAGCCTGGCCTTGGGGAGATGCTTCAGAAACCAGAGGATTAAAGGGAGCCTGTGCCCACATGGGGTGGCCACTCTGGTATGCCAGAAATGCAGAGGTTCCAGCAGGACAGACAGCTGGACATGGCCTGGGTAGCTCATCCTCTGTCATGGGTCAGGTAGGCAGTACCCTGGAGTCCCTGTGGGTTGGGGACTGTGGTGAGACCTGAATCCCTGAGTGCTGGGCTCTGCCCTGCTCTGCTCTTGCCACCCTGGCACCAGCACTAGCCGCCGTGTCAGGGTGCAATGGCTGGGGCTATCCCAATATGGTACATCACACTCAGCAACCAGCACAAGCTGTGGGATGGTGCTGTGACCCTAGTGCCTGCAAAATCTCAAGATTATTTCAGGCCCTGTTATCTTTTCCAGAGGCCCAGGATTAAGCTAGGCTGGGAGAACAGTGCAATGTCCATCCCTTTGTCCTTGGGGTCTGTCTGGGCTCCTGCTGCGCCTGTGACAGGGCTGTGGGGGGTTTGAGGGAAGTGGGAATGTGTGTATGGGGGGTTGTGGGTTAGAGGAGGAGGGATTAGGCAGTTCCTGAAGCATTGGCATCAGCATTGACGTTGGTATTGACATTCTCATTGGTATTGGCATCATCACTGGTATCTGCATTGGTATCAGCACTGACACCAGCATTCACGTTGCTATTGTCATTCAGATTGACATTGGTACTGGCATCTGCCTTGGCTCATCCTGGCCAGTGGACACAGCCCATTGTCCCCAAATGCTGCCAGTGGCTGTGTCTGTGCCTGGCACCCCGGTACCCACTGCTCCTTATAGCCCTGGCCCTCCCAACCCATCCGTCAGCGCTGGCAGTGGGACATGGGCAGGGCCAGAGCCAGGGTTACTGTCTGAACGCCAGCAGGGCAGTGGCATCTGCCCGCCCCCTCGCCCCGGGCAGCGCTGTCTCTCTTCATCGGGAGCTGCTCCGACCGGTTTGTGGGTCTGGGCAGTGACACCTCCCCGCTGGGGCCGGTGGAGGGCTGGGAAGTGCAAGGATGCCAAGGAACAAACAAGAGCCACTTGTGTCCTGCCAGGCACGGAGTCCAGCCGTGGGGCAGGGATGCGGGGGATGGACTCTGGAGGGCTGCAGGAACAGCCACCCCCATGAGCTAGGAGGAGAGTGAAGCAGGGACTCAAGAGGAAAGTGAGGAGGGACTCAATCAATGGGGAAGGAGCAGGAGTTTCTGGCAGCAATGGCAGAGACACTACGGTGCCTGACCAGCAGCTCTTTCCCATCAGTACCCCAGGGCAAGCCCTGGCGCTACCCTTGGCACCACCTGCCCATCAATGGGCAGTGATGGGACACACATTACTGCACCTGGGTGGCCTGACTCTGGTCCCCTGCGTCCTCCTCCGTGGGAGCAGCTGGGATATTAAGTGTCATCGCTTCGGGGAGAAATGTAAAGTGAAGGAATCCTGGGAAACTGGTTTTACCCCTCCATCCAGTGCGGGCAGCAGGACGGCGGCGGCAGCATTGCTCCTCCCTCGGCGAAGGCATATAACCCCCGCCATGGTCCCAGCAGCTGGTACTGTGCTGCGACAGCCGGGCGGCCAGCCATGACCTCCATGGGGATGCAGGTGCTGGGCATTGCCCTCTCCGTCATCGGCTGGTTGGCTGCTATCCTCTGCTGCGCCTTGCCCATGTGGCGAGAGACAGCCTTCGTGGGCAACAACATCGTGGTGGCCCAGATCATCTGGGAAGGGCTGTGGATGAACTGCGTGGTGCAGAGCACGGGGCAGATGCAGTGCAAGGTCTACGACTCGATGCTGGCCCTGCCACAGGACCTGCAGGCTGCCCGCGCCCTGCTGGTGGTGGCCATCATCTTGGCTGTGCTGGGCACCTTGCTGGCTGTGGCCAGTGGCAAATGCACCAACTGCGTGGAGGACGACACTGCCAAAGCCAAGGTCATGGTCCTCTCCAGTGTCATCTTCATCCTCGCTGGCCTCCTCATTCTCATCCCTGTCTCCTGGTCAGCCAATGCCATCATCCGGGACTTCTACAACCCGCTGGTCAGTGACTCCCAGAAGCGGGACCTGGGCTCATCCCTCTACGTGGGCTGGGCGGCTGCTGCACTCCTGCTGTTGGGGGGGGGCATCCTCTGCTGCACCTGCCCCCCCCGCAGCGAGAAGCCCTATTCTGCCAAGTTCACAGCTGCCCGCTCGCTACCGGCCAGCAACTACGTCTAGGAACTGCCATGTTGGACCAGGACCTCCTGGGGGGTGCCCCTGGCCCTGACCCCCCTCTCTGGCAGGGCTGGGGGCTGGCTGGGCGCCAGGGTGGTGTGAAGGAGTGCAGACAGAGACGCCTTTGTTCACCAGGGGATTGAAGCTGGTTCTTTAATCTAGGGATTGAGATGGGGAACAGGGAGATCCTGTCCTGGCTGTGTTCCCCCCTCCCCCAACCCTGGAGGGGGTCCCTCGACCTCCTGGGGCACCCAGCAGCAGCATCTTCTTCCAGACAGCAATCGTTCTCCACCCAGAGCCTTGCCTGTTCCTGGTATCAGGGTGTGCCGCCTGGTGATGCAGCTCCTGGGGGTCTGTCCTGCAGGTGACTTGGGGTTAAACTCCTCAGGATGTGTCCCCTGGGGTAGGTGACAATGCTGAAGGGAGGACAGACAGCAAGCTGTTCCATGCAGTCACGAGGATGGGGAGGCTCTGCAAACTGCAACAAAGTTTTGAGGGGTGTTGGGGGGAGATCTGATCTGCCAGTGTACTGAATTTTGGATGTGACCTACTTTTGGGGTTTGAAGCAGCTACAGCACTATGAGATTTCCGGTGGGGTGGGAGCATCATTATCTTGGGAGTGGGAAGGCAGCGGCCAGGCTGGGAGAACCGGTTGGGGAGGCGGGAGCGGATTGGGGCTGTGCACGGAGGGGACTAACTCTCAGATCCAGCCTTGTCCTGTGGGGTGCACCTACCCAGTGGCACCTCCTGAGTGGGGTGTCCCAGTCTGGGGAGCAGGAGGGTGTATTTGGGGCTGTTCCCCCCAGGCTGTGCTGCCATTCCTTCCTGTGTTGCTGTGTCCCCACATTAAATGGCAGCTGCTTGGACCCCACTGTGCTTCATTTTCCTTACTCTCCCCAGTACTCGCTGTGGTGGAGAGAGCCCTGAGGGCTCCCAAATCCACTCTCCAGAGCCTCTTGTGATCTCATCTGTCCCCTAGCCCCCACCCCAGTCCTGCCTACCCCTTCCCTTGGCCACCCTGGGGTGACAAAGGCTGCCTCCATGGTGATGCCTTGGTGGCACTTCTGCTTGTCCTGGTCTAATCCTCCTACCCAAGGAAGAAGAAATTGCCGGTGAGGGTGGGTCAGGTAATGCTCGCACCCCAGGCTGGGAGCACCCCAGAGCCAGTGTGGGCCAGTGCTGCTTTTCCTGTCTGCTTCCGGCTGGGCAAGTCGAGCCCAGGCTTGGGAACATCCCTCCTGCCTCAGGGTGTGCAGGGATGCCAGGGGACACCCACTGCCTGGCTCCAGGAGTCTCATCCAGGGCTGGGCTGGGTGGCAGGGCTCCCAGCTCCTCTGTCCATTCCTGGGGACATGGTGAAAGAGTGTCCCATCGGGCCCATGGTACCGGTGGCTGGGTGGAAAGGTGAATGTGACGATGCCCTTGTGAGCCTCCCCTGCAGGGATCACCTGGACCACCACTTGTCCACCAGTTTTGGGTGTCCCTTGTGGTCTCATGAAATAGATAAGGGTGCCTGTGATAGCTTCCCATCATTCCCACATCATGGGAGGCTGGTCTGCCTTTGGCAGGGAGAAGGACTTTATTTTTATGGTCCTAAAGGGGTTTCTACAAAACTAAGAGGGCGAAGTCTGGGTGCTCAGTGTTCATCAGGTTGCTGAGGGATGAAAAGTGCTGCAGAAGGAGGTGGGATGGGGAGGATGGAACGAGGGAGGAGAGAAACTGAAACCAGGAATCGAAGGATGACGGTGAAACCTCTGCCAAGGTGTGTCGGGCATGGCTGATACCCGTCACCTCCAGGGACCATAAAAACTCAGCTGATCTCAGTGGCTAAGAGTGGTGCTGGCTCCCAGGGGCACTCTCAGCCCCAACCCCACATCCCCACCTTGGACTCTGGTCCCAGCCCCGACCCCCAGTCTCAACTTTGGACTCTGGCCCCAGCTCCAACCTTGGACCCTGACTGCAGTGTGTCCTTCCGTCCTGACTACCCCTGGCCCAGGGTGCTGCCTGCAGTGGTGTTGGGGCTCTGTAGCCCCTCATCAGGACTTTGGCATAACTCCCAGCATGAGGGGAGAGTGGGGCAGTGCTGAGGGCACTGAGCACTGCCAGCAGGATGGGAGGCAGACCTGAGCTCTGAGCCCTTGCCTTAGGAAATCCCGGGTCCGAAGGGCACTGTGGTGCAGCCTGAGGGCAGAGTGAAACCTGGCAGCAGCGAGGGGAGACTGCCATGCCTGCCTGGCAGAGGAAGGGGTGTGGGATGGACACTGTGGGGTGGTTGCTATCACAGAGCATGGGGTGGGAAGGGTCTATGTTGGGAAGGCACAGTGAACCCTTCTAGATGATGTAGGGCTGGGGAAATGGCAGGGGACCATGTCGTGCTGTGGGGATATTGTAGGGGGAAATGTGACTCGTGGGAACTCCTGCACTCATGGATCCCCATGTTGCTCTGCAGCAGTATCCCCTGCCACCCATGTCCCCGTGCCACACGTGTCTCCATGGCATCTTGCAGCTGTTCCCACCAAGATGTGGCACAGGCTCACTCAGCCTGAAGGCCGTGCTCTTCAGCAAGCCCTGTGGCTGGGGGGCTGTATCTAAGAAAGTGTGTGCTGTGTGCATGAAGGCCGTGTGCTGTGTCTATGAAGGCTGTGTGCTGTGTCTATGAAGGAAGTGTGCTGTGTCTATCTATGAAGGCTGTGTGCTGTGTCTATGAAGGCTGTGTGCTGTCCCCACAGGTGCTAGCAATGGCGGTGTGGAGGATGCAGCTGGGTGGGCTGGCGCTGACCGTGCTGGGCTGGCTGGGCTCCATCCTCACCTGCGCCCTGCCCATGTGGAAGGTGACAGCCTTCATCGGCTCCAACATTGTGGTGGCCCAGGTCTTCTGGGAGGGGCTGTGGATGAACTGCGTCTATGAGAGCACGGGGCAGATGCAGTGCAAGGTCTACGACTCCCTGCTGGAGCTCACCTCCGACCTGCAGGCTGCCCGCGCCCTGGTCATCACCTCCATCTTTGTGGCCTTCATCGCCTTCCTCACTGCCATCTCAGGGGCTGACTGCACCCGCTGCATTGAGGACAAGAGCACCAAAAACAGGATCTCCATTGTGGCTGGTGCCATCTTCGTCCTGGCTGGCATCTTGCTGCTCATCCCCGTCTCCTGGTCGGCCAACACCATTGTCAGCAACTTCTACAACCCCATGGTGCCCGAGGCCCTCAAGAGGGAGCTAGGGGTTGCCCTCTACGTTGGCTGGGCCTCCAGTGCCCTCTTGCTCTTTGGTGGGGGCATCCTGTGCTGCTCAGGTCCCTTGTCTCAGCAAGACCCCTACCCCAAAAAGTACAGAGCAGTGAAAACCTGTACCCCCATGGGCTACCCCATGAAGGACTATGTATGAACCACCATGCCCAGGACACTGGCCCAAGGGAGAGCACCACTGTCCCCATCCTGCTTCCATGGGTCACCCTTCCACCCCCCTCCCTGCTTGTCCCCATGCTGCAAGCATTGTCTCCCTGTGCTAGGGCTGTGCTCCCCAAGGACTATAAACATCTTGATGCCCCCCCCAGCTGCCTGGGTTCATTTCAGTGGGAGGGAGGATGGTGATATGCCCTATGGGTGTCACACTCTGCAGTCCCCACAAGGATGCAGCAGTGGTCAGCCAGGGGAAACTGAAGCAGGGAGAGGGTACTGCAAGCCAAGAGTGTCACAGGGGGGACACCAAGCTCCCAGAGCTCCATCCTTGGAGTCCCCAGAGACACAAAAGAATCATAGGGTTGGATGGGACCTTCAAAGGCCACCTAGTCCAACCCATTGCAATGCGCAAGGGCATCTTGCAATAGATCAGCCTCATCAAGCCTGACCTTGAATGTCCCCAAGAGGTGGGCACTCCACCACCTCTCTGGCCAACCTATTCCAGTGTCTAACCACCCTCGTGGGGAAGAATTTCCTCTTAACTTCTCTTAATAAGAGAAAGGCCAAATTGTCCTGTTCCCTCTCCCATAACCCTATGGGTCCTGGCCACCCTCCATAGGTCCTCAGTGCTCAGGGAACAACACCCATCACGCAACAGAAACAAAGGGTTTATTTAACAGCCAAATGCAGCTGTGGGGGGACAGCCCAAACATTCCCCTAAGCCCCCCCAAAAAGTGCCCAGGGGACAGCGCTGGGGACAAATGGGGGGAAAGTGGCACAGGGCAGATCCCCAGGGACACCAAGAGCTAGGGGGGACAATGGAGAGGGGTGACAAGAACTATGGGCAGAAGCAGTGTGGGAGATGTGGGATTCCCTGGGTGGGTGATGGACATGGCCACCGCTGGAGAAGAGCTCCCTAGGGAAAGGAAGGAATCGGTTTCCCTAGGGTCTCAGGAACAGGATGAGCAGGAACAGGTCTAGGGAAAGACAAAAGAGGAAAAGGGAAATATCCCAGCAAGAGATTTGGATAAAAAACTTCCCAAGGGAGCAGCAGAGGCAGCTTGGGGTGCAGGGAACAGGCTGGGCAGGCAGTACCGTGTGGCTCTGGGGTGGGGAGCAGCCATTAGCTCCTGGAGCTAATTAGCTCTGTTTCCCACTGGGACCATGAACTACAAACTGTAGGAAATTGAGAGTTAAGATACGTGATGGAAGGCCTACGAGTGCTTGGGAGGCTCCTCTGGCTGAGTGTCATGATGCCGTGGCTGCTCCTGGTTTGGATGAGGTTCACTCCTGGGGAGGATGAGAATTGGGGACACATCTCCACTGGTCCCTGGGCAAAGATGGGGTAGTATAGGGTGGGGAATATGAAGATCAATCTAGATTTTTACCCTAGGCCTGCTCCTGGGGACAGTGAGGATGAGGACCATAGGACATGCCAATGGGGACCCACCTCCAGTGGTCCCCAGGTAACAAACATAAGGGTCTGGGGTGGGGAAGATGAAGAAGAACCCAGATTTTGACTGAGATGGGCTCAATGTAAAGAAGACAATGGGAGATGGGAGATGGCTGTGAAGACCCAGGTGAGTCTGCAAGATGTTATGGCAAGGACTGAGGTGTCAGGGATGGTACCAGAATGTCACAGCTAATTGTGGTGCCCTGGAGACCACAGGGAAACCAGGAGACTCTCCCCATGCTGAGGAGAATGTAATGTCCCCAGAGCCCAGATCCTTGAGAAGAAAATGCTGGGAAATGGAACAGGGATGTTTTGGCTTTGGGCTCTCAGTCCTTCTGGAGGGGTGGGATGAGACATTTCTGGTAGATGTAGACCACCCCAGAGATGTAGCCAGTGCCTTGTGGACTCTCCTGTGGGGACGTGGCCCTCTCCCAGTTCTCCACCTCCTGGGCCAGCACCTTCCTCCAGACCCCACAGCGCTCCAGCCCCACCATCGCTGCCTCCAGCTCCTCCTTATAGCGCAGGTTGGAGGGGTTGCTCCGAGTCGTCAGGCACAGGAGACCCCCTGGCAGGAGAGGGGACAGATGACACCAGGGGTTCCATCCCATCAGAAAGGGAAGGGGGTAAGGGGAGGCAGCCTGGAGTCAGCTGGGGACAGGTGGGCCAGGGAGGAGAAAGACAAGGGAAGTGAGGCCAGTAGGTAGGGAGGCCACCAAGTAGAGGACAGGTGCACAGGGACAGGCAGGACAAGGAGATGCAAACCAGTGGGCAGGGGACAGGGAGGCCAGGAAGCTGGGAAGGAGGTTAGGAGGCCAAGGACAAGGGAAGGGAGGCNTGCAAACCAGTGGGCAGGGGACAGGGAGGCCAGGAAGCTGGGAAGGAGGTTAGGAGGCCAAGGACAAGGGAAGGGAGGCCAAGGACAAGGGAAGGGAGGCCAGTGGGTGGGGAGGCCACTGGATGGGGGGACAGGGAGGCCAGCAGGCAGAGGACAGGCAGGTCAGGAGGCCAGGGACAAGGGAAGGGAGGCCACCAGGTAGGGGACAGCTGGAGGTCACACCCAATCACTGGCTGTCACACGACAGGAGTGCCACCACCTACTCCTGCCATGTCCTCCTGCCGGGGAGTGGAGCCGCACCACACATCCCCGCCGGGAACTGGCAGCAGGGACGAGGCCACGTCCTGGCCGTGCCCCAGCACCCGGTCACCCAGCGGGAGCCCGTGTTCCTGTTCAGACACCTGGGGAGGGGACAGCAAGGAGCGGGCGGCCCTCACCCGGTTTGGTGACGCGCAGCAGTTCGGTCAGGACCGTGCAGGGCACTTGCCCCTCGCCCAGAGCCCCCACCACCGTCACGGCGTCGTAGTGCTCTGCAGGGACACCGGGAGGGGGTCAGTGGCACACCCGGTGTCAGCCGGAGCGGGTCACCGACATGACCCCTACCGCGTGTCTTCGCCCGTTACCTGCGGGCGCGGGCAGCGGGTCAGGACCCAGCGTGCAGCGTTGCAGCTGCCGGTAGAGCCCGGTGCTCCGCGCCCGCTTCAGCATCCCCGCGCTGCCGTCCACGCCGTGCAGGCAGCAGAAGCCGCGGCGGTGGAGCTGCGGATACACACACACAAGGGGATATGTAGGGGGGGGAGCACCATCATCTCCCGCTCCATCCAGGCCCCTCCGGTACCTCCCGCGCCACCAGCCCGGTGCCACAGGCCACATCCAGCACCCGCGCCCCTGCTGGCGGCCCGGGGAAAGCGAAAGCGAGCGAAGCGGCGGCGAGATGCGGTGCCCGGTACTCCAGCGCCGCCACATCCTGCGGCGGGGAGGAGGCGGTAAGTCATCGGCGCCGGGCGGCGGAAACAGCCCGGTTACTGGTCCCCCTCTCTCGGTACCTGCTCGTAGCGCTCGGCCCAGCCGTCGTACAGCCGCAGGCGCTCGGGCAGATCTCCCCCGCTGTGCACCGCCGCCACCCGCTCCCGCACTTCCCCCGCCAGCCACATTCCGCCGCGCTGCTCAACCGGACCCCGCCTGCTCCCCGAGCACCGCTTCCCTCCCGATTGTCTCCGCGGAGCCGCCGCCGCTTCCCCCCCGCTCGGGTCCGGGGCAGCGGCGGGGCGGGCGCGACCAAGTGCGACCGGGGGGGGGGGACAGCAAGTGGGCCGGGTGTGACCATGTGCCACGGAGGGGTGTCCGAGAGCCCAGTGTGTGGCACCCGGTGGCCTGGGGAAAGTTTACCGGGGATGGTGACACCAAGAGCCCCTAGAGGACGGCACCCAGTTACCCCAAGAGGTGACCGAATGTGTTGGTGGTGATGAGACCAGCTGCCACGAGGAGGTGGCATTCAGAGCCCCCATGGGGTGACCAAGTGTCCTGAGGATGGTGACACCAGTCGTCCTTGGCGGGGCTGACCCTTGGGATGGTGTCTCCAAGTGCCCTTGGAGAGCGGGTACCAAGTGTCCCGGGATCTCTGCTCTCTCCCCGCAGCGGGCCCTGTCCCGCAGTGCTGCTGCTCAAGAGCTGCTTTGCTCCTGACTCTGTCTCCAGAGTCACCCGTCATGGTGGCTGTTCCCCGGACAGGTCACTTCCTGCTCTGGCACTTAGAATCATAGAATCCTAGAATGTACTGGATTGGAAGGGACCTTCCAAGGCCATTTAGTCCTACCCTCTGTAGTGACAGGGACACAGAATCATAGAATGATTTGGGTTGGAAGGGACCTTAAAGATCATCGAGTTCCAACTCCTCCCACTACACCAGGTTGCTCAACGCCTCATCCAGCCTGACCTTAAACACCTCCAGGGATCGAGGGGGCATCCACAACCTCTCTGGGCAACCTCTTCCAGTTTGTCTCACCTCCCTCACAGGAAAAAAATTTCTTTCTTATATCCAGCAGGTTTTTTCTCAAGTTCTTAATCTAGAATTGTGGTGTGTTGGAGGTGCATAGGAGTAAGAATAGTTTCTCAGCTGATGTCTGATGGCTTCTTTAGGATAGGTTAGTCACTGAGTTTCTGACTTGGTTGTGATTCTTCATGTGGTGTAAAGGTGTTAATTTGGAATACGCATTGAATAGTATCCTCCCATACAGTGTCTGAGCAGTTGCTACAATAGTGGGTTTCCCACAAATGAGTTGGATTTTGGGATGCCTCCTTTGCCGTTCTGTGCTCCTTATGTTGGTCCCCAGTGCCTACATCCTGCACTAGATCAGGTTGCTCAGAGCCTCAGCAAGCCTTCAGGGATCCCCTTCAGGGATGCATACTCCATCCTTTGTCTGTCTGAGCAATCTGGGTCAAGGTCTTACCACCCTCATGATGTTGTGCTGTCATCTCCATACCTGCATCTGCATCTTCTTCTATATCCTCCACAACCTGAACCCATGCTGTCCCACCACATGGTGTCAAACTCCAATGTTGAACAGCTCCCCTAGCACCCAGGGAAGAAGGTACACACCACCGGGGCAGTTCCATCATGTCCTGATCCCTCCACCCAAATGTCCCACAAGGTGGTCATTCTGAATCACCTTTAGCCCATGGACAAGGTGTATGGCAGCCAGCAGAGTCTGGGGACCAGTATGGCTGAGAAGGATGTAGAAGATCTCTGCTGTATCAAGTTTGGGACCTTTTTCTCAAGGAAAGCAGGACAAGAAGCCTCACTGCGTGCCAGTGTAATGAACATGGACGTGAAGGAGATGCTTTCTCTCTTGGTCCAGGTGCCCTGCATTTCAAGACATACCATTAATATGGCTGATTAATGAGGGGCACTTGTTAGCTGGGGAGAAAGTGTTGGTTGGAGTCCTTTCTACCCAAGGTAGAAGTAACACTGCTTGATGAATCTCTGCTACCAGGGGAGCAGCTCTTGTCTTTTGCTAGACCAACCTCTGATGTTCATAGCATAGGGCATAGGACAAGCCCTGGGCTGTGGGATTCTGCCCTCAACAGATGTCACCTGTTGTTCAGCTTTTGGCTTTTTACAGGATCAAAGGTAATTAACTGATTAACAACAGAAAGAAAATGAGAGTGCCATGAATTAGGCAGTGACTGCTTTGAGGCCACACTGGTGGCTTTTATTACTTCTTGCTGGGCAGCTCAGGCAGCTTGCTGGTTGTGGCTGTGTCCTCCAGGCCACCACCCTGCTGGTGGCTGCTTCACCTCCATAGAATGTATTAAATTGTAAGGACCATTCAAAGGCCATCCAGCACCACTCCCTGTCTAGCACAAGGGACATCTTGTGCTAGATCAGGTTGCTCAGAACCTCATCAAGCCTGGCCTTGAATGTCTTCAGGGATGGGGCACCACCACCTCTCTAGACAACCTATTTCAGTGTCTCATCACTCTCATGGACAAGAACTTACTCCTATTGTCTCATCTAATTCTACCCTCCTCTAATTTCAAACCCTTCCCCGTTGTCCCATGGCTCTGCTCCCTGATCTAGAGTCCCTCCCCAGCTTTCCTGGAGCCCCTTTAGGGACTGGAAAGGGGTCTAAACTCTCCCCACAGCCTTCTCTTCTCCAGGCAGAACCCCCTCAACTCTCTCAGTCCCCCTCCCACAGCAGAGGAGCTCCAACCCTCCCAGCACCTCTGGGGCCTCTTCTGGCCCGCTGCAACAGCTCTGTGCCTTTCTGCTCTTGGTGTCTCAGCGCTGGAGGCAGCTTTGGGGCAGTTTAACCCTGCTGTGGTGGTAGTGGGTGTCTTTAGAACAGGAGCTCCTTTTTTTCACAAGGTCTTTTAGGAGCAAAATAAAGGTTTTGAGGAAGGCTGCAGGGACCTGTGTGCAGTCCTTCTGTGGAAGCAAAGACAAAAAAAAAAAAGAAAAACAAAAAAGAAAAAGAAACAAACCACAAACAGAAACCAAGTCTCTTATTTTTCAATCTGTATGATGTGGCTTCCATGTGTGTGAGCGCATCCTCACACCACTTCCTGCGGTTGTGCACTGCATTTGTTCCAACGACTTGAGTGTGGTAGCCTCATGCAGGTTTTGTTTCCTATGTTGATGGGGGGTTTTTTAATTTTTTTTTAAAACACTACATATTTCCCCTCCATCTCCACAGATTTTAAAGCAATCTGAAAAAAAGGCAATCACTGGGGCACTGGGCAACCTGGTGTAGTGGGAGGTGTCCCTGCCCATGGCAGGGGGGTTGGAACTAGATGATCTTTAAGGTCCCTTCCAACCCAAACCATTCTATGAGTCTATGAGTCTATGGGGATAGTCGGTGGCTCAGGGCCGGGCAGTGCTGGCCGGGGACCTCGAGAGGGAGCCCTTCACCTGCTCACAGCCACTGCTCGGTTTCCCAGCACCCCCGATGTCACCACCCGCTGGCATCCTCACAGCATTCCTCGCGATGGGGTGAGTGGAGCTGGAGCCATGACAAGAGGAGCCGGTCTCGTCCTTGCCAAGGAGTCATCCTTATCCATCCCCATCCCACACTTGGCTCCTGGAATGGGGTCCCACAGCCCTGCCACAGCTCCTGCCATCACTCACAGGATCGGTGTACCCTCTCCAGCCACCAGGGCAGGTCTGATCCTGTCTCCCTCCCGAACTCTGCACCTCCTTCCCTGTCACTGTGGCCACACTGCTCTGTGACCAGAGCTCTGATCACAGAATCATAGAATCATTGATTTGGGACATCCAGAGGCCATCGAGTCTGACTCCCTGCAGTGACAGGGA
>VZTY01018078.1:0-18678 GCA_013400935.1 Turnix velox | reverse complement strand
CTGAGCCTTCTCCTCTCCAGCCTGAACAACCCCATCTACAAACCAGAGACGGTCCAAGACCACAGATCTAGTGTGGAAATTCCTCATAACAAAAAAACCCCACAATTCCATGAGTTTCATTAAATGGCAATTTCTTGAAGCTGTCTCACAGAGCAGCTGTTACCAAAGTTAAGTCCACAAACCTGTAAGAGACTAGGTCTCCAAATAGGACAATCCTTTCCAGTCACCAGCAGCTATGCTGGTATCTGTTTAGTCCAGGAAGGACATCAGAACATCCAGACTGAAAAAAAAAAACACATCACTTCCTCTCTACAGCAAACACAAAACAGGCTCTTTGTTTCCCCTCCCCAGTCCCACATAAAGAAAACGGGACATCACCATGGCCCAAAATCATCACAATTGGAAAAAACCTCACTCAGAACAGGCAATTTCTTCTTCTTCCCAAGCTCTACTCAGCCAAGAAGGAAGGAGAAGGTAGAGGAGGTCTTAAGAAGGAAAGCCAAATCAAGGATACCAGCTTCAGCTGGCAATCAAGGATACCAACACCAGTGGGCATCAATCCTAATTTGGCCAAATCCTATTATCCCACTCACCTGTAACCCCACTTTCTTGTGGAAGTGGACAGGAGACTCCATAATATAAAGGCTTAATAAGAAGCCCTGCCTTCCTGGCTGTTCCTCCTTTCCTTTATGCTCACTGACATCTCTTGCTTATTTTTATAATTTCTGCTCAGAGCTTATGTCAATAGTTTTGCTTTTTTAGGGTCATTACTTGTGTCATTACTTAGGGTCCATCTTTTTTAGGGTCATTATTCTACTCTAGATTCATACAGCCAGGAGAAGACATCAGCAAGCGATGACAGCAAGAAATAGGGTGGAATTGGGTCATGAAATCATAGAATTGTCATTTAAAAAGTTCTAAGAAAAGGGAAAACTGAAGTATGAATAACATGGGAATGATGAATTGGGTTATTCAGTTGCATGTAGGGATATGACCATAGGACAGGGCACAAATTTATACCACCACAATATTTGGTGAGTTGGAGTTTCTCTTTTGTCTCTTGCCACATTCCTTTGTGTAGTTTCCACCAAGAGCCATTTTCTGTGCTGGCTCATGGAGATGGAAAACCCTGCTTTGGGGTCAGTTCTATGCAGTTTCCTCATTTGTCAACTAATGGTCATCAGAGACAATAAACCAAACCCCACAACATGCACAGGCTGCTTCTTGCCCATAAAAAAGTCACCCTTTTTTTTTTTTTTATGGACATTTTTGGAAGTAAGTAAAGGGTATTTCCATTAGAAACAATCCTAGGATAAAAGATGATACAAAACAAAGCCATATAATGCAATTTGTATTTAAGAATTACCAGCTTCGAGATCAATCTTCTTCAGCTATGAAAACAGACCAGAAAAGACACCACGGGGAGATGAAGCTTATGCTTCAGATAAACCTCTCAAAATACTAGAAGCAGTGTAATATAGATAGCATCCCATAAACTCTTCAGAATCATGTTTATGAGCACAGGGGGGACATTTATTTCTCTGGGCAGGGAAGATGGATGAGAGGACCACCACATCACTGGTGAAAATTGCTAAGTCATAAAACAACCCACAGCCAACTGTATTTATAAGTTCTTCTCATTAAGAACTTGGCATGTGCCAAGCCAAGCAATCCTGATGAATTACATTAGAAACCTACAGATTTCTCAGAAATAATTCACTTGCTCACAGTTGCACCTCTGCAAAGGCACCCATACACTCAGTTTTGAAGGAAAATAAATTCTGACTCCTTGCATCCACATATTTTTTTACTTGAGCGTATATTAAGATTATTAACTAGAATAAAGCCCTAAAATGGATGCTAAAATCGTGTTTGAGGGCAGCCTCAGACATTCCAAAAACACATAATAAGCTGAATTCTATTGCACTATATAAAGGCAAGTTTCAACTGGAAAATACACTTGCGATTTGTGGGACTTGAAAAACACTCTTGTAACAATTTTAATAGTTTAAAATATTGGAACTTAGTTCCTAAGAGATGTAGCCAGTGCTAAACTGCCATTTTAATGGAATTTTTGCACCCCCTCTCCATGCTCTACTTTATAAATAAACCCCTAGACTTTTTATTGATTTTTTTTTAACATGATAGATTGAGCCTCTCTGGCAAGAGAGGGCCAAAGAACAGCACATGAAAAATTACAGGTTCCCAGTTTGTGAAAGGGACAACAATAACAAAAGCCCCAAGGGAACACAATTGCAATATAATGCATATATGCCTGAGTTCATTGCTTTTCACATCTCTCTGTGTGCATAAACATGTATCTCAAGAAGTCTTTATTAAACTGGCTGCCAGAAACAATTAAAAGAATATACAATCATAATAGACAGCCCTACCACGTGCAGTAGATTTTTTTTTTCAGTTACAAAGGGTCTGAAACTTGTGCTTACTCTGAAATGGCATGGAATGTGCTACCAAAATAAGCTCAAAAAGTATTGCAGTAGCTCAAGGTCTAGGCTCTGGAGGTGAAGAAGGAAGCTGAAGAAAGTTTTCAGGGTAAATATAACTAGAACCAGCATGAGTTGATGCAGTTAGCCATCTTTCAGGGTCCTGTGCCAAACAGCTCTTCAAGATACTGTCCCACTGAACCAAAATCTGTCACCAGCTCGTGTGAACATCACCAAGTACATCTGTGGTCAAACTGTGAGATTGCTACTCCCTCTGCAATGCAGCTCAGAAAAGTCCTACAGTGGCAGAATAAAAACTTATTATCCATGTGCACGGATGTGAGTGTAAGGGATTCATAATATACCCACAGGAAAAAAAAAAAAACCTTTATTTTCTGACAGGGTGGGACCTACTTTGGTTGTGCCATCCAATCTGTTGCAAGGGATGGGCAGAATGGCCAATATCACCAAGGGTTACTTTCTTAAGACAAGGAAGAAGATAAAAGACAACCAAAAATAAAAAGGAAACACAACAGAAAGCATCAGAAAAACCTCAACTTAATAGTAAAACATCAGCAGCATTTTCTTTTAAGCTCTTTTGTTTCATCTCTCCTTACCACAATATATGGATTTTAAAAACTCAATCAGTGCACTACATTATGCAACTAGATTAAAAAGATTCCTTGAATACATGACAGTGCAATATTGTTTGAATTCCTTGCAAGATCTTGCAAACTCCCATGTGCTTAATTTTAGAAACAAGGACAATGAAAAAAATTCAAAAGCCCAACAGCAGCATCTGCTATTTCCATGTGCGTTCTATGTTTTAGTTATTCTTTACCAGAAACTTAAAAAAAACAATAAAAAACTAAACCAAACAACAGAACCCACACAAGAAGAATATGAAGGGAATGTCTTGCCTGACACTTTGAAGTGCAAGGTACCTCTGAACTGTTGGTCTCTCAGAAATCTCTTACCCCCAGTAAAATTTTCCCAACTGGCAGGGAGAGGGAAGAGCAATTCTGAGAGCTACTTGTGAGCAAGTGAATATGATGTGACAAACACCAGGAGATTCCGTCCATGCAAAAATGATTTCCAGCAGACACAGCTGCATCAGAGTAACTACAGGCCTCCCTGTATCTTCTTCTCAATATTTCTTCCTTAGGTAATGGAAGAAGACGCAAGATCAGCCTTATTCTACAGCAGGAACCAGCGAGGGATCTAATACACAAAGCCAGGACAGCTCAGGATGCTCAACAAACACACAGGGAAAGGTGGGGTCAAAAAGGGGGAGACACCAAACTAGAGATTTCTCAATACCTGAAGGGGGCCCACAGAAAGGCTGGAGTAGGACTTTTTAATAGGATATGGGATGGCAGGACTAGGAATAATGGATGTAAATTGGAAGAGGGAAGATTCAGGCTAGATATAAGAAATAAATTCTTTATGGTGAGGGTGGTGAGACACTGGAAAAGGTTGCACAGAGAGGTTGTGGATGCCCCATCTCTCCCTGGAGGTGTTTAAGGCCAGGCTGGATGAGACACTGAGCAACTTGGTGTAGTGGGAGGTATCCCTACAGGGTGTTGGACCTAGATGATCTTTAAAGTCCCTTCCAACCCAAACTATTCTATGATTCTTTGTCACATCAACCACCAGCCCCATACTGTGTAAGTCACCAAGCAGAGGTGCAACACACAGTTCCTGTGGGCTGATGGGATGGTGCTTTGGCTGCTTGGTTCAGCCAAAACAGATATACAGACTCAAAACCAGATCTCCTGACTTCTAAAAGGTCACACCTCTGCAGTTGAACTGAGGAGCTGAGGGACCAGCACAGCTACCAATAGTGCTGTTGCTGTGGGAAGAATGTGACCTTCAGAGGCCAAGGGTTTCAACCTGGCCTTTTTGCTGGAACCAACCTCACACAATTCTTTATCCTCATTAAGAGTCTGGTTTTTAAATACTGCTCTGCCTTGGCTCGCAGGCACCTGCTACTGACAATTATCAGAGAACATATGCAAGAAAAAAAGAACAGCATATGGCTGTGCAAATAACGACAGCAACAAAGTGCTCCTCACAGGCTCTAAAAGGGACAAGTAATTTCACCAGTGTGTTGTTCCAAGCGGCCACCTCCATGGCCTGTGCCAGCACCTACTGCTCAAACACAGGCTCATGGGTAACACCAACACACCCTACCAGAGCATCCCTCAGCACCCCCTCCCTACATTCCCTTCTCCTCAGCTGCTGCAGTAGAAGGGCTGAGCCAGAAGAGACACTAAAAACCCAACAAAACCAAGAAACTCAAAATGTGTGAATGGTTATCCATGGCTTTCACGTGCCAAGAGCTCCCATCCAAAGCTGTTCCTGCAAGTCTTCCCAACAGAAAGCACCCAGAGGCCTCCTTGCCTTCCTCCCAGGGTGGAACATGGCCAGCAAGAAGCAGGAGGAGAAATAAAGTTATCTCCAAATCCATCACAGCAACGAGAGGCTTTGTCTCACTATAGCATGTTAGGGTTTTATTAAAGTAGTTGGGATCTTTCCCTGCCCTGCTGCCCTCAGACCTCCCAAAATAATCATAGAAAAGTTTGGGTTGGAAGGGACCTTCAAGATCATCAAGTTCTAAACCCCCCTGCCATGGGCAGGGACACATCCCACTAGATCAGGCTGCTGCATATAGGACATAGTGGCTGGAAATTCAGCTGTAAGAAAATCAAGACAATTCTCATCCTTTTCCTTTCTCTCTGTGCACATCTGGTAGCACCATCACAGCATCCAGCCTCCTACATTCAAATGCATAAATTCAATGTCACGTTTCCCCCCTTTTCTCTTCTTCTTAATGTATTTATTTTCCCTCTGGGAAGTGACTTACTTTAAAAATTGCTTTATGATTAAAAGAGGCAGCAATCAACTTTTCCAAATGTCAACTTTAATTTGATTTCTGTTTCCCTCCTCGTAGCTCCTCAGGCACTCACAGGAAACCTCCATTTCACACCTTGCCAGGGCTGCAGCCCCTCACATCAACCCCAGGAGGGCAACCCCAAATCTCTGGTGTTTCTGGTGAAGACAAAGCACTCTCTTAAGCCTTTGCCATAGAGCTCAGCTTTGCTTACGGGACATGAAGACACAACCCAAGAGCTCTGCTTCACAAACCCACCCACCTCATAAAGATTTAACCTGCAAGGCTGAAGGGGCAAATCCACACAACGATGCCCTGCAGCAAACTACAAACCTTGTCACCAGACTTGCCAAAGGCAAGGTGACATCCCTTCCTTAGCTATGCTCCATCAGCCATCCCAAGAACAGGGCAGCAACAAAACTAGTTACTTTCCCAGTGATTTCAAAAGGCTTTAGGTGAGGTCTTTATTTCCCTTTACAGTGTAAAATGATAAGAGGGGTGGAGCATCTCCCTTACGAGGACAGGCTGAAAGAGTTGGGGTTGTTCAGCCTGGAGACNTGGAGGTGTTTAAGGCCAGGCTGGATGAGGCACTGAGCAACCTGGTGTAGTGGGAGGTGTCCCTGCCCATGGCAGGGGGATTTGAACTAGATGATCTTTAAGGTTCCTCCAAACCCAAACCATTCTATGATCCTAAAATTCAGTGTGTCAGTAAAAGGAAGGCTAAGAGCATAGACAAATACTCAGTTAATAACCCAATGGGGAGGAGAAAAAACCCTCCGAATTTAGCGTGGCTGACATAAGCTGTGATGTCATTTCCACAAGAAAGAGGAAAAAAAAAATTTTTTTTTAATTTTTTTTTTTCAGATCCACGATAGAGAGATACAGCTAAATTGCTTGGCCCTCATTTCAAATAAACAGTGTGAGATAATAACCCAAAAAAACTTAATAATGATTTCAGCTTTCATTCCTGAGGTTCAGAAGGGCTGGGAGCTTTGGAGAGGCTGAGATGGCAGGGAGAGCAGTGAGCCAAACCACTTGTACAGGCATGCAGTCCCTGTGCCCTCCCACCCTGCTTCTCACTCTTCAACCAGATGGATTATGGTCTTTTTGAGCTTTTTTTTAAAGGAAAAATTATTTTGTTTTAGAGGAAGTAATTTTATACGAGCTATTAAAAAAAACATAATCTTGCTGTAACAGCTCTAAAGGATTTTTTTTGGTACAACTGCAGCAGAAATTAACAGTCCTCTAAGGACAAACTGAACAAGCCAAGCAAAACAGGTGAAGATCAGAAAGAAAGAGCATCTAGGAATAATGAAGATGTCCAGCTAAATTAACCAGAAAAAAAAACAAAAGAGAGAAGAAATCACCAAAAAAACAGGATAAATCAACGAGCTTACTGAATTTGGGTAGCTCAGAGAAGGCTGCAGAATAATTTTACCACGGTTAAAAAAATACTAAACATTTTCCTTTTAATACATAAAAGCCTCACATTTTCCCCCTAAAACTAACACCCTAATACAAACCTTGCCTTAAGTGCTACACATACCTATTATGCAAGTAAATAATTTTAGAAGTTGAGAACATTTATGAGAGAATTCAACCTGGAGGGTAATTTTCCTGGAGTTTCTGCTTGGCAAATGAAAATAAAGTGTTTTCAACAGATGAATATTCTTCCCTGTAATTGTTATTCTGTTACCATCATGTAAATTAGTGTTTTACACAAATGCAGCTTGAAACCTACCCAATGGAAAAAAATAAAGTAAAATAAAAACCACAAGACCAAAATCAAACCAACCTGCATAGAACGAGGCAGAACGGTGCTGGGAACATGTAAGCACAGGTTTCTAAATAATAATAATTAAAAAAATAAATTGTTGCATAATTTATTCACTTTACAACTTTCACAGATGAAGATAGCAGCACCGTGAGATAACTAAGAAGCTTTCTTTTGCCTTTAGCTCAGTCATTTACAGGTTTCACTGGGTTTTGTTGCTGTTCAGTAGTAAAATACTGTGGAAATAACATTTTGCCTGCACTCCCAGCCTAAAAAAAGCTCCTCTGCTGCAGCCTGACACGGGCACATACCCACCAAGCACCACAAAGGAAGGTTTACAGTAAGTGGTGACTAATCTTTACAGGGTACACTGTACGTGCATCTCTGAGTCAGCTTGAAAGTTTGTTCATTCACTCCCAAAATCGCTTCTCCTTCCACTCTCCTCCTCCCTTTGAGCTGTGGGCAGATCTGAAATCCACCTTCCCTTCATTCAAGGAGAGCTTCTTAGTTGGCCTTAATAGGCAATAGGTGCATAGATTGGAAAATAACCTTACTGCTATGCTACAGGAGTGACCTAAAAAATAAAAAAAAGACACAGACTTGCCAACAAAGAAGCATAAAAGCAAACAGATTCCACCCCCCACCCAAAGAAAAAAAAAATTTGGTGTTTTCTTTCAGTAAAAAACTCCTGTGCATGAAAAGAAGAAACTCTGCAGAAAGGGACATTCTAGGAGACCATAAACTAACCCTGCTGCTGGAAAAATTTCCCAGTCCCAACATTTAGCAGCCTGGAGTGTACAAAAACCAGTTTTAAGGGATCTGATTTAGTGGCAACAAAAAGCAGTATAAGAAAGAAATCCCCTATGGTGAGGGTGGTGAGACACTGGAAGAGGTTGCCCAGAGAGGTTGTGGATGTCCCCTCAATTCCTGGAGGTGTTTAAGGCATTAAGCAACCTGGTTTAGTGGGAGGTGTCCCTGCTCATGGCAGGGGGGTTGGAACTAGATGATCTTTTAGGTTCCTTCCAGCCCAAACCATTCTATGATTTTAAGAAGGCAGGAACATACTACAGATAGCTGGAAGGGCCATGTATGACTTTGCATTTGCTGAAGCCTAAAATAATACACCCAGCTCTTTTGTTCTCTTTTTTTTCATTTCTTGCCATTTACATAATTAGCAGGACAGATTTTCCTGAAATAACGTAAAAGTTCTACCTGGAGATTAAAAAGAAAAAAAAAAGGGGAAAAAAAAAAAAGCTGTTTAGCTGAGGGGCTAGTGAGGGGCTTAAATATATGGATTTTCTACAAACAATTGAAGCTTATCATCCACTTTGTAATTAAGATTCCTCAACTAGAAGAATACAATTATAACAGAGTAAAATAATTACAGGAAAGAGCTGTATTCATATACAGACCTAACCTTGCACCCTCTTTCATAAATTCATTATTCATGATCACTTAGGTTGGAAGGGACCTTGCAGATCACCAAGTCCAACCATCACCCCAACTCTGGAAAGCCTTTTACCTGGACAAGGACTTGAATCCTTGGCCCTCAGGTTAGGAGTTTGATGCTCACCCAACCAGACACCCAAGTAAATTTTCATATATATTTCTGTACTTGCTGTGTCTGGTCAGAAACAAAAAAACAGGATTAAAGTCTGTAAGAACAAACTTGGTGAATTTGGGTAACTCAGAAAAGGTTTCACCTTTCTGAAATTCTTCACTGTGGGGGTGGTGAGACACTGCAAGAGGTTGTGGATGCCACCTCTCTGGAGATGTTTAAGGTCAGGCTGGATGAGGTATTGAGCAACCTGGTGTAGTGGGAGGTGCCCCTGGCCATGGCAGTGGAGTTGGAATTAGATGATCTTTAAGGTCCCTTCCAACCCAAACCATATGATTCTATGATTAATGTGAAGTCACACAGGTAGCTCAACTGATGACAGCATGAGCAGGCAATGCTACA
Source organism: Turnix velox (assembly GCA_013400935.1). Taxonomy (NCBI): domain Eukaryota; kingdom Metazoa; phylum Chordata; class Aves; order Charadriiformes; family Turnicidae; genus Turnix; species Turnix velox. Next base: position 9,607 of record VZTY01018078.1, on the reverse strand, counting down.
GGTGAATAAAAATGGAAATATTTGGCCCAATACTGAGCACATTTAATCCAAGGGAAGCCTTTCCATCAACCAGCTTTAGGTAGTGCCACTGCCACAACATCTGCACTGCAACCTTATTAGCTTTGGACAACTGCCTACTTGCTGAGAGCTTTTCTTTAAAACCAGATGAGCCCATGTTATTTTAATGAACCCCTGCTTTTAACTAACGATCAAGTAATTAGCCTGGGGAGCGTATGATGACAGGCTTCCAGCATGAAAAGTATCACTCTCTCCATAAATTACACTAATTCTGCAGCATTGGTCTGTCTCTTACACTTGTGCATTCAACATCCAGACTAAAATTTCTTCTGAAAGTTGGAAATCATTGGAATAAAAAAACTGATATGTGCAGATTTTATCATCCCTGCTTGCATTAAGTGATACCTTACCATGCAGGCAGTCACATTTGGCTTAGTTTACATTCTTTTCATTAACAAACAGCACTTAACCCAACGTCTTTTTTTTTTTTTTTCCTCTGTGCACCTCCCTTTTTAGGTGTATTATTTCTTTAAATCAAAAGCTGCTTTCAACTTCAAAGGCTTAATTTTTTTTTACTACAAGAAAAATGGGTAAAACTTCTCCTCTGCAAAGCATCTTTGGTTTTCAAGCACATAAATGGCAAAGCCTTTCTTCATTTTACCTGCAAGGCATATTCTCTTATTCATGATTTTGCATTAGAATAACAGCAACTTTAGAAAAAATATTTAAGTTCGTTATGAACCAGCCCTTTCGAAATTTCATAGTCCTAAAAAAACCCACTTTCCCCCACTTGAGGAAAATTTTGCTTCTCTTTTTCTGCTTTTATCAAACACACGCAGGCAGAAGCAATACTTTTTCATCATGATCCATGCAGCTCAGCTATCAATGTTCTGATCTCTGACAGCATAAAACAAACTCACCCTATTAAAAATATAATAAAATATAGAGAATTACTGCTCTTCATCACCACCAAGAAGCCTTTTTCAGGCTTGGCAACACACAGCATCAATGGAAAAAAAAAAAAGAGGGAGAAGCTGCCCGTGCTTCTGCAAACATTTTGGCTTAGAGGAATTACTGCAACCTTAAATGGAGATATGTCCCTACCATAGTCAGAAATATGGGTTTAACACAGTTAGGAATATGAATCTTGCTTTTCCAGACATAAATTGCTTGCTAATTTAGAAACCACTCTGTACCTGATGCTTTGCCACGCAAGCTTACTGAGATACATGGGCACAGTTTGCAGGGCATTCCTGCAGACGGAGACAAGAAGGTAATTACTAAGCAGATACCTAGTTCCTACAACCTGTTTTACCTTGGCATGATCAGGAGGGTGAAATTCCCCCCTTCTTCCCAAGACAAGGGCAAGAATGCCACTTGTGATGCTCACATGCCTACAGAAAAGGCTGCATCCTGCTCTGCTTGGCATGCTACTGCTCGCAGCGATAGCACTGCCAAAGAAAGTTAGAACTTCAAACAGCTTAACTCAATCCTTTTTTTATATCAAGTAACCTGGTTCAGCATCTCAGCACCAAAGCACATCAATCTCCAAGATGGTTTTCTGCCCTATTTTTGCCAGGAGCCCATTAGAATATCACTGCAAGTACTTGTTTATTATCATTGCTGTGATGCCAGATTCACTTTTTTTTTTTTACGCTGATCAATAAAAACTAAATCAACACCCTACACACACCCAGCCCACACATGAAGAAAATTCATTTAACAAGAAGATCAAAGTGGTCTACCTTCTAACTGCTGTAAAATCACAACCAGCCTGTTGGTTTTTGCCAGTTATCTTTGAAGAATGATTGGAAATGAACAAAAATAATCCTGGAAGCCCATGGTGAAAAATAGCAGATACAAAACAGAGATAAGAGGAAACGTGCAAATAATCACATGGGGGGGACCTTCTCTTGAATCCAAGTCAAAGAGAGAGCTGGAGCATCAACACTCNACACCCCCCAAAAAAAAAAAAACCCAAAAAAAAACAAGCCAGAGGGTTAGCACCTGAACTGCTTTGCCTCATTTCCCTCCCCATATTACACCACGAGCAAAAAGCAGCAATAGAATTGCTGTCCTCAATGCTGATATACATGTGACTTGAACTTGAGGTTCAGAGCCAGGCTCTTCTCGGTGACATGTAAAGGTAGGACAAGGGGCAATGGGTGCAAGCTGGAACACAGGAGGTTCCACAGAAATAGGAGAAAAAACTTTGTCAGGGTGAGGGTGAGAGAACAAAGGCTGCCCAGAAAGGGTGTGGGGTCTCCTTCTCTGGACACATTCAAACCCCACCTGGATGCCTTCCTGCGTGACCTGATCTGGGTGTTCCTGCTCTGGCAGGAGGAATGGACTAGATGATCTCTCCAGGTCCCTTCCAATCCTTGACATTCTGTGATTCAGGTGACTCCTGCATTCTGTCCTCAAGCAGGAGCAACTCTGGAGGATGCCGAGCTGATGGGTATTTAAAAGTGCCACCACCACCTCGGAGTGGTTGCCAAAGTGGTTCTTTTCACCTCCAGAGGATGTCCAGCATCCAAATGATCTCTCCCTGCTGCAAGTGGCCTCTAAAAGATCACCACTTCTCTGCAAGGTAAGCCCAGCTCTGATGCTCAAAACAAAACACAAGAGGCGGGCCAAGAAAGAAGCAACAGGAAAGGTATTCACAAAAATCTCAAGTCAATGTCCTAAATTTTTCAGGACAGCCAACATTTTGGAGGAAAAAAAAAAAGCTTAATTTATGTCATGTGGGATCATCTAATTATTCATACTTGTGGCCATTCTGAACCATTTAAAGACAGGGCAGTGTTCATTATTTTATTTAATTATATTTAATATAATGCTATTGTTGCTAACAATGCAAATCTTAATCCTATAAAAAAGAGTAAATAAGAAATCACAATGACATTGTTTACCAGTCAGGACCAGAGAGGGATGGGGAGGGGGCATTTTGAGGGGGGTTTTGCAGTACAAACAGCATCTTCCACCAGGACATCCTCTGCCAGCACAAAGAGAGGCAAGGAGGACCCAGCACCCACAGTTTCCAGTCAAAAAAAGCCTCATTTACCTTCTCCTTCATGCACCACTACCCTGGCCAAAGGAGTAAATCATCTTTGGTCTCTGATCAAAACGAGTGTTAATTGCATCTAAACTTTCAGAAATTTAGAACGTAGTATTTCCTGATCTGCAGGATTTTAAAAGTGCTTTCTGAGTTAAAGCACTCTGAAGAGGAAAAAAATAAAAATTACTGCAAGACATGAATATCATACTTCGTATTTCCTGCCCATCAATAAATTGCATTCCATTTTGCACCCAGAGCAGAGCATTCATTCTACTTGAACACATTTAGATCGTACTCCTGCAAGAAAATCCACATGCATTTGTGCCACAGGACCTGTAACAGGGTCTACCCTACTGCTCAAAACTACATGCTAGGATTGTACTGTCTTCTGTTACAAAAATGAAAGTAGGAAATATTTAGGTCAAGTGTAAAATTAACTAAGAAAAAAAAAAAAGAAAAAAAACCCCCATACTAATACAGCTGTAATTGGCATAATCTTCCATGTGCAAATAGAGATCCTTCCAAGAAAAGGCACTTCTAGTTCAGATTTGGCATCTGAAACATGACAATACTGGGAAAAAAAATACTTTTGTGCTGGTACAACTAGAACTCAGATGGGACTCTTACCCACACACGAGTGTTGCAAAAGCCCTCAGTACACTCATATGCACTGTTTTACCAGCAGAATTTTTGGTTTATGGGGGAATATGTATCTAAGGTCACTTCTATACAGTCCAACATAAGGGTTTTTTCCTCTTTTAAGTAAAAAAAAATGCAATATAGACTTCCCTCATATACTTCCTTACACCCCCCCCTCAACACACATAAACTAAAAATATATAAATAAAGGAAATGAAACTTCCCCATCAATGAAAATGGGGCAGGGAGGGGAGCACAAAGACAAAAATGGGTCTGTAGAGCATCTCTTATGGTAAACCAAGAGTCAAATTACCTTTTTACTATATGTTTGGGTTTTTTTAAGTCAGAAAAGTTCAGCACCCTTATCAAATTTTAAGCTAAAATAGCCACTTCTTCACAGGATTGGGTACTTTAATTTCAGCAGTCCCATCCTGCAGTTTGATTTGGATTTCATACTCACTTAAAGAGAAAGTACACAATATAAATTCCTCAAATGCAAATGTAACCCTGTCCTTGAAGAGTCCAGGTAAGCCTTGTTCTAGCCAAACAGTGTGAACAAAAACCTCTCAATATCAAGGAAACCTTTTAAAAAGAGAACTGCTGATAATAAAATATGGAATTTGCATCTGTTTTGCTGGGGCAAAGCTTTCCCAACCCATATTTTTGCAGTCCTCCCATTCCAGGGTTATCTGGATGTTTTAGTACTACATTCTGAGCTTTTCCTCCTCATTACTGCATGTGAGATTTTTTGACAAACAAAAAAACAACACAAATATGCAAAAAAGACCATCTGCAACAATCCTGCTTTGCTATAAGGGCAGTGAAGTCTAAACACGAAGAGGAAAAAAAGAAAAGATGAAGCAAAACAAAACCTTGCAGCACTGCACTTCAAGGACATACCACAATGCAGGCTCTATCAAAGTCTTACCATGAGGGGAGGGAGGGGAAAGACAGCAACCATTTTCTTGCTGAACTTTTTAAAAAGACAGGAGAAAATTTGTGATGAGGGCCAGGATGGCTGCTTTAAAAAGGTAAAACTAGTGGAGTTGGGGAACTCAGCACAAAAAGAGACCTCTACACCAGCCCTGCTGACCACTGAGCAGATGGGAAGCTGAAGATGAGCGATTCACTCGAAATTCTAATGAAATGTGAACCATAAATTGGAGAAGGATAAACCAAAAAAGAAATTAAGAAAAAAAAAAAATCAACTATATTTTGGGTCTGCATGAGAGCAGCACTCTGGGTCTTTCCAGAGTAAAACATCAGCCAGCTATGAAAACTTAGGTGGGCTGTTCGTGAGAGACAAATTACTCTCTGCGACGGGGTAAGCTGAAACCACAAGACTCATTTCACTCAGAACCTCAAAATATACCCAACACTACACAACTCCTCCAAGACCCTGCAACATCCCCACTCAAATACGGTAAGTTTAGATTTTAAAAAACAAATTTTTACTTTAGAGTAACTGAGGAGACATTAAAAGTTCCCCCAAACCATTATCCTCTTGAGAGGAAAGCAATGTGAATGGTGTATTTGCCTGTTAGTTTCTGTGGCTGCAGGTTGTAACCCAAGCATGTTTCCCAGTTTCTCCCCACATTTTCCAGTTTCACCATGCCTTTTTTTTTTTTCTTTCTGCTGCTGTTTCAAGTAGGGCCAGAGAAGCCCACAACTTCCCAACATCACCAATGATGTGGGAGATGTCCCTGCCCATGGCAGGGGCGTTGGAACTAGATGATCTTTAAGGTCCCTTCCAACCCAAACTATTTGATGAGCAACGACACAGCCAAGCCAGAAGGAGAGAAAATAAACAGCTGTCAAAAATACTCTTCCTTCTGCCCACAGAAACCAGTGTCCAACAAGAACCAGTGTTAACATGACTCACTGGCCACCAGTGTTACCTACTTCATCCCTCCAGCTGGGCTGGACCACCTAGAGACACAGATTCAATGGCAGCAGCAAGGACATCATGGTGCAAGAACCAATTCTCAACATCAGATGGAAGGGGCCATACTCCCTGAAACACTACAAAATCAACTTGGCACATAAACTCAAGCTGCTCGACAGCAAATTCAAGGGATCTCTTTAAATCTCTTTGGTTTCTAGCTAAAAGAACAAACCAAAAGTGATAAAAGTTGTTGCTACCTTCCGTGGAACCACACTCAGACCTACCCTCCGAAGGAAGAGCCGCCTAGCTTAAAATATATTTCAGTGTGCTATTTCTGTCTTTATCATATAAGGCCTGATTTCCCCTCACAGCCCTGCAATTGATTATAATAATAGGTTTCTCAGAGCTGGACGAGTTAAGAAGAGGCTTTATAACCTCATATGCAGAGAAACGTGCAGAATTTGCTGCCTTTCTTTTTTTTCTTCTCTGTTTTTTAAAAGTTTCAGACACAACCCACTCACTCCCCACCCTGCAAATACCCAAAAGTGCAGGAATTTGACTTTTCCAAGCAGCATGGACATCACTGAGACAACTTCTGCTGCTCATCTTACCTAAATAACCAAGTACAAGGCAGCCATGACGGGCAAAACTCACACATGTGCTCAGAGATGCTTCTATCTACTTTTTACAGGTGGAGGAGACACAAAGGGATCTGTTAATTTTAGGGACAGGGAAAAAAAAACAACATAATTTCCAATTTTTCATTGGAAACCATGCAGCCCCCTCACCAAGAAAAGGCAAAAAGAGGGAAAAAAAAAATCTCCATATCAACAATTAATTTTTATCTGACAAACGCTGCTTCCTTTTTTTAAAAAATAAAAAACAAACAAAATGCATTTCTAAGGAAGCTGAAATGAAACTTCCTTATCTTGCAAATTCTTATGACACATCACAGGGAGACACAACCTTCCAGCACCAGAACCTCATAATGACGTTACAAGATTCCAGGGATCTCCTTTAACTCACCACTATCCCATTACAGAATCATAGAATAGTTTAGGTTAGAAAGGACCTTCAAGGTCATCTAGTTCCAACCCCCTGCCGTGGGCAGGGACAACTCCCATTAGACCAGGTTGCTCAGTGTCTCATCCAGCCTGGCCTTAAACACCCCCAGGGATTAAGGGGGCATCCAAAACCTCTCTGGGCAACCTCTTCCAGTGTCTCACCACCCTCACAGACCTGTAAGGGGAAGGCAAAGCCTTCTCAACACTTGGCCAGGTAAGTTCCCCACTCGATTAGACTGAATAGAAAAATAAAATAAGGAGAAAATACCCACAGTAAAATATTATCTTGCTTTTTGAGGAGACCTACGGTGCATTACAGGACTACTCTTCTTATCCTTTTCTCATAGTCCCTATCAGATAGAATCACAGAATGGTTTGGGTTGAAAGGGACCTTAAAGATCATGTAGTTCCAACCCCCTTGCCATAGGCAGGGACATCCTGCACTAGATGAGGTTGCTCAATGCCAAGTTATAGGCTGCAGATGTCAAGTCATAGACTGAAGTATGGAATTCTCATAGTAGCCTCCAAGTGCCTGAAGGGGCTACAGAAAAGCTGGGGAGGGGCTGTTTGCCAGGGCATGGAGACACAGGACGAGGGGCAATGGTTTCAAACTAGAATAGGGAAGGTTTAGGTTAGACATTAGGAAAAAGTTCTTCCCCGTGAGGATGGTGAGGCACTGGAAGAGGTTGCTTTGAGTGATGGAGGTCCCATCCCTGGAGACATTAAAGGTCAGGCTTGCTGAAACTCTGAGCAACCTGACCTAGTGCAGGATGTCCTTGCTCACTGCAGAAGGTCAGACTAGATGGCCTTTGAAGGTCCCTTCCAACCCTATGATTCTGTGATTCCCAGTTTAAAATGCATGTGTTGCTTTCTGCTGCCTAGATCAATCAAGTGCTAGCCAAAAAAGCACAAAACAAAGACTCCCTGGATGGTCTCAAACACTTACCAGAGTGTTCCCATCACCAGCAAACACCAAAGTTGAGAAAATTAAATGGATATGACAGGGAGACCTTTTCAGTCCAGCCAAACACAGCATGAGTCAATGTTAGGTAGAGAGGTTAGTCACGCTGTGGTTTATTTACACTGGCACATGGGGGAGCAATGTAGGCTCTGAAGGTAGCATGGCCACCCAGCCACCTTCCACCCCATCCCTCTCTCCCCCAGGGAGGGACTGCCAACAGCCAGACATGCATTGATATCAGTGTGACTAAGCTCTGTGTGATTACCATTCCAGCAAGAGGCCACTTCTCCACTTTTCACCCAGACCAACTTCCACTGTGCAACGAGCATGACTTGTGTTGGAGCTCTTTTGGCTTTTCAAGATATAGTGGCCTGGCTGCCACATCAACAACACTGCTCAGTTCCTCCTGGGAGTCCCCCCAAATTCAGACACACAAGCTGCTTATCCACGGGAGGGGAACAGATCAGAAGAGCACTGACTTACTTTGCACCCAAACTTTTGAGCAGGGCAAAATTCAGCCTTTAATTTTTACAAAGCTGCAGAAGAAAAAGGCACACAATGCATTCTCTTCATCTGCAAAAATCACTTTTCTAAATTCTAAACAAAATATGTGCTTGCTTAAAGCATGGCTGCCCAGTTTAAACTCCATGAGCACATGGAGCACTGATAAAGCAACAACTTTTCACTGTTAAAACTACATGACTTGGACAAACCTTAGGAAAAAAAAGCAACAAACCAACCAGGGCATTATAGTGCCCCATTCCTTCAGCAGGTAACAATTTCAAATGGGCTATTTCTAGATAGATGTGTCTCATTAAGGAAATGCCTCCCTTCTGATCCAGCTTAACATCCAAACCAAGCCCAGGAGGTAGACAAGTGATGCCAGCAAACAGCTTTATAATACCACAGGCATAATGCAGTTCACTCTTACAACCAGCATTACAGGGATAGAATCACTGAGTAGTTTAGGTTGGAATGGATCTTAAAGATCATCTAGTTCCAACCCCCCTGCCATAGTCAGGGACACCTCCCACTACACCAGGCTGCTCAGTGCCTCATCCAGCCTGGTCTTAAACACCTCCAGGGATTTAGGGGGCATCCACAACCTCTCTGGGCAATCTGTCCCAGTGTCTCACCATCCTCATAGTCAAGAACTTCTTTCTTCTCTCCAGCATAAATCTCCCCTCCTCCAACTTGCACCCATTCCTCCTAGTCCTGCCATCCTGCACCCTATTAAAAAGTCCTACCCCAGCCTTTCTGTAGCCCCCTTCAGTTATTGAGAAGCTACTATGAGGTCCCTTCTGAGCCTCCTCTTCTCCAGGCTGAAAAACCCCAACTCCTTCAGCCTGATGGGTCACTTCACTGTGATGCTACAGCCCTGGCAGGGGACAAGTCCCAGAGGATGCCACAATGGGCAGCAGGGTGGCCTTCCTCCAGTATCCTGGCCAGCAAAATCTCCCCTTTTTTTCCACTAACAGCAAAATTTAAGCTGTCAAAGACATCAAACTTCAGCCCTGCTTAAAGCGTTCACCCTGCAATTCGGTGCTTGCTTTGCAGCGTTTTCCATAAATAGTTTAGTTATGGGTCATGATATTTATTTCACCACTCAAAAATAAAAAAAAAAAAATTAAAATTTCCAGAACCTCAGTAATAAGTACCTGAACCACCCACCGGGACAACAAAACACGGGTCGGATTGTGGGAGGTGTCCCTGCCTATGGCACGGGGGTTGGAAATCGATGATCTTTAAGGTCCCTTCCCACCCAAACTATTCTATGATTCCATGATAGGCGTCAAAACCGGCAAAGTTTGCAACTCCCAAGGAGTCCGCCTCTCCCACCCCAAAAACCGCTGTGGCAGAAGGATGAGTAGGCAATTATCCATCTATTAACTGGTTAAGCGCCAATTAGTTTTACTTGCAAATCACCTCCCCGGCACTTCAACATCTGGCGAAGAGTTTCTCGAGAACACAGACGGAACCCC
>VZTY01018076.1:22680-37672 GCA_013400935.1 Turnix velox | reverse complement strand
TCAGAGTAGCTTCTCAATACCTGAAGGAGGCTACAGAAAGGCTGGGGTAGGACTTTTTATTAGGATATGTGACGGCGGGCAGGACTAGGAATAATGGATGTAAATTGGAAGAGGGGAGATTCAGGCTGGAGGTAAGAAAGTTCTTTCCTGTGATGGTGGTGAGACACTGGAAGAGGTTGCCCAGAGAGGTTGTTGAAGTTTGTTGCCTTTTTTTCATCTCAAGCTAAACTTCATGCACATTTTTGCACTGCACTTGATTTGGAAGAGTCACGCACCCAGATCACCAGCATTTTAGGCCTTCCCACTGCTGTGACAGTGTTGTGTGATCAACTGTCTCTTACTCTGTGTTTGGCGTCCTCACTGTTGATGGTTTTGGGCTCTTGCCTCCTGGATGCATGGGTAGAAATCCTTGGCAGTCAGGGTAGCCATCTTTTGGTGCTTTTTTTGCCTGTGTTCTACAGAGGAGTTTTTTCACTCTCTGATATGCAGGACCTCTGCCAGCTGGAAATGTGGTGCTTGGGAACAAGTGTGTTATTGACTGAACTCTGAGCAGAGCTAATGACATTGACAGGAGCTGTCTCATCCTCCTGCTGAGGGTTACAAGTCATGCTCTGCCTCTGAAACACAGTAGATGGGGAGCAATGGCCCCTGGCAGACCTTTTCTATCCGAAATATTGTAGAGTGCTGTTTGGCTTGGTGGCCTTCCAGCAATTCCCAGGGCAGAGAGATGCTTGGAGAGCATCAAAACATCTGCTTTTTTCTTTCCCTGTGTGGTTTTTATTTATTTTTGTTTGTTTTTGTCTTGACTCTGCTAGGTCAGAGCATGATCTATAAAGCAGGGTTGGGTGAAAACTTGGACATTGTTGGGTGAAAACTTGATCTCATGGCTGTGCAGACTTGGAGTTGATGTATGATGTTTCAGAAGGTGTTTATCAAGATGCCTGTGTGTCTTTAAGGCTGACATAAAAGTGGCTTGCTGCACTTTGTGCACACTGTGCTCATGATTAAGAGCACAGGGCTTCTAATGTGTGTTTAATGCCACATGTGGCTTTGGGCTAACAGCAGAATGAGGATTGCAAAAAAAACAACACCAACTGAGACTAGAGGGCTATGAAGATGATGAGAGGTCTGGAGCACCTTCCTTCTGTAGACAGGCTGGTGGAGTTGGGGTTGTTCAGGCTGGAGAAGAGAGAGAAGGCTCACGGGGCACCTCAGAGTAGCTTCTCAGTACCTGAAGGGGGCTACAGAAAGGCTGGGGTAGGACTTTTTAATAGGATATGTCATGGCAGGACTAGGAATAATGGATGTAAATTGGAAGAGGGGAGATGCAGGCTGGATATAAGGAAGAAATTCTTACAGTGAGGGTGGTGAGACACTGGAAGAGGTTGCCCAGAGAGGTTGTGGATGCCCCCTCTCTGGAGGTGTTTAAGGCCAGGCTGAACAAGGCCCTGAGCCGCCTGGTCTAGTGGGAGGTGTCCCTGCCCATGGCATAGATGATTTTTAAGGTCCCTTCCAACCCAAACTATTCTATGATTTTCAGGTGGAAGCATTTTGCTTTTGGACTAGGGGCATAAAATCATTAGCTTATAAGTTACAGGGTTCATTTTCAGTGAGATTTTTGTAAACATTTTGCCACCCTGACTGGGGAGAAACTGAGGCTGTGCAACAGTCATGCTGCAATTATGTTTTTAAAACATCTGTATCTGCAAAGGAGTTTTGGGATTCAGTTGGAGGCATTTTGTCACCACCTGCATGATGGCAGATGAGTGAGGACCTCTGGAAAGCCAAGCCAGACTATTTGTGGTTGTGAAGAACTCTTCTGTATCCATGCATACAGACGGTGTGGGCTGTGAATACAGAGAAACAAAAACATCCTTCCTCAAAGTTTATTGAGCAAAAACTTGTGGTTTAACAAATGCAAACTTTACATGTTCCAGAGACTGATTTCCAGATGCCATTGGGGAAAAGTTTGGGGCCACATTCAAATTAGCCTTATTGTTCCATAATATCTTACTGGAGTACAAGGTTAATTAGTACCATAGGCAAAATGCATTATTCATCACAACAGCCAGGCTTTTCTTCTCTTAGGCTGCTGTGTGCTGCAGATTAGTTTCCCTTCCTACAAGAAATCCTTGGTATATTGTTTTCATACTTCATTCTGACCAATCACATTTGTGATCTGTAAATTGTGTGGGTGCTCTTATATGCTGATGGAAGACATTTCAGGTGGTAAAAGGACTATAATGCTTAACTCCTCCTGGTTTGCTTGACCATGGGAGGGGCAAGATGGATTTTATTTATTTATTTTATTCTTCAATCTAGTGATAGCACTAGTGACACGGGTAGTGCTGTGTTATACATCAGTAGTGTTCTCAGTGCTGGTTATCAGTAGTGTCAATGCTAGTTAGCAGTAGAGTTCTCAGTGGTGGTCATCAGTAGTGCTAGTGCTAGTTATCAGTAGTGTTCTCAGTGCTGGTTGCCAGTAGTGTTCTCAAAACTTGTTATCAGTAGTGTTAGTATTGGTAATCAGTAGTGTTTGTGCTAGTCATCAGTAGTGTTCTCAATACTTGTTACCAGTAGTGTTAGAGCTAGTTATCAGTAGTGTTCTCAATACTTGTTATCAGTAGCGTTCTCAGTGCTGGTTCCCTAAAGGGATGCAGGAAACTTCACCAGGTTTCATTTCTGCTGCTGTGGGATGCATTGTAGAGTCCTCTGATTTCTCTTGTTTCCCAGAAAGAGCCACACACTTTCTAACACGATATGGTGTAGCCTCCTTGAGCAGCAGGACATGCCTTTTGAAGCAATGCTGTGCTGTCAGGTCCCAGGGGAGTAACTTGCACTGACATGGTTGGAGGATAAATACGGGCTGAGTTTTACCTTAAATAGCCTGAGGCGACTCATCTCCTGGAACTATTCCCCCCTCCAATGGAGTGCTGAGGGGGAATGCTTGAGATTCCTTTGGGTTGGAATCAGCCAGTAGGTATTTCCCAGCAACCTGCCTTTACTTCCCTTCTGCCCCTCTTGTTTTGTTGAGCTCATTGTTTTCCCCACCCCAGTTTCCCTTTAAGAGGAGCAGAGCACTTGGCTGAGGTGATTGCTTTGCCTCTTGCCTCCTCCCGGTGAGGACCCAGAAGAATTTCGAGGGCATGATGTTTGCTCTCTGATACCGAACACAGTGTTGTGTTTGTCAGATGAAATGAACCTGTGCTTTGAAAGTGAGCACCCCATTATGTGGGGGGTTTTCTTGGGCAGCTGAGAAGCAGCTTTTCAAAAAGAACAGGCAAGTCAAATGCCCAGATTGAATAAATTCTCTCAAGCAATTGGTAGATCTACAGAAAGGCAGGGGTAAGACTTTTTAACAGGGATTATGTGATGGCAGGACTAGGAGTAATGGATGTAATTGGAAGAGGGCAGATTTAGGAATATAGGAAAGAGAAATTCTTTAGGGTGAGGGTGGTGAGACATTGGAAGAGGTTGCCCAGAGAGGTTGTGGATGCCCCATCTCAGGGGGTGTTTAAGGCCAGGCTAGACAAGGCACTGAGCAACCAGGTCTAGTGGGAGGTGTCACTGCCTATGGCAGGGGGTTTGGAACTTGATCTTTAAGGTCCCTTCCAACCCAAACCATTCTGTGTGTCTCTGGTCCTTGATTTAGGTTCTTTTGTCATATAAACCGAAGATCAGCCACAGGAATGTGGAGAAGTGAGGATGAGTATTAATTTTTACCCCTATTTATTGCACATTACTTTAAAACAAAGATACAGACCACTGTTCCTGCATGAAACTCCCATCTGTAGATTAACCTGGTTGAAACAGAAGGCTATATGTGCAGTGTTTTCTTAAGTGTTGATCACAGGCAGCAGAATAATGTGTAAATTTTACATAAAATCTAACAATCTAAATCACCAAAAGGGGAAAGGATTTGTCAGCTTAGTCTTTAAGAGCCTCATCAATAACTTATGAGCTTCAGTAGATGTGTGGTGCTCAAATGCCACTCTGCAGACTGCTGTGACATAAAGGCAAAGGAATTTATTCTTTTTTTTTCATGTTTTCCTGAGAACAAAAAAAATCTACAGCAGTAAGTGGTGTGTAAATTTACTGTTGTGTTGTACTTCATCGTGGTTGAAAGTATTAATGAGAGAAAAAAAATTTGTTGCAGGTGCTGCACCCATGGATCTCTCAAATAGCTCATGGGGGCAAAGACTAGACTGTGTGGCTGATAAATAATGGAAGAGCTCTGTTCTCTCTCTTCCCTTCCCTTTTCTTAGCTTTACATGATATGAAACACTGCTTGGAAAAAGTAGTGTGGTGCTTGGTTTGTGCTGGAACATAGCAAAAGTCATCATGACTCCAGAGAAAAGTTTTGTTTTCTGTTATGGTTTGATTTTTGAGGGACTTGGTCTATAGGACTGAGTCTAAAGATGAGAAAACACTATGAATTGCCATACCTTGTTGGCATCATGAGCAGGGAAATGTCCATGAAGCTGGAGGATACTTATAAAAGGGTTAAAACATTTATTTTTTGCTTAGGCTACATAGGTATAACTTCAGAAGCCCAGGCAGGTTACTGATATGACATGTAGGAGGCATCCTGGGACTCTCTGGTATCTTTTCCTGGTACTTCTATCCCATAAATATTTGTGTCTACTAATTAGAGAAGAATGTGCTGGCACTATGTCAAACTTGATTTCCTGAAAATAACCCCATAAGCTCAGGTTTATCCTCCTTTACTTATTTATTTTTTTTTAAAGCTAGATATTTGATTCAAATTTGATTCCCTCCCCTTCTATCCCCTTGCAGTGGCAGCAGGAGGTTAAAGCTTTTTGTTTTAAAAAAATGTTTGAAAATGTTTTGAATCTTTATTTCTTGGAGAGAAACAATCAGATCTTACTTTAAATAACTTGCTTCTGTTTTATAACAAGCAATAAAGGAAATGTGTGATTTCCTCGGCTTTGAAACAGCAGCAACATTAAGGTGATAGAACTAACATGTGCCTAACACGGTCTTCCCAAAGCCATAGGATGTTTTTTCTAGTGATGATGAAGAAAAAAGTTCCAAGAAAAAAGGTCTGAGTGGTTAATTTAATTTCTTCTTCTTGTGTACTTGGCCTTTTGTGGCTGGAACTTCCAGGATCAAGTATTTGTTGTAGGTGGGTGATGGCATTATCCTTTTTTTGGGTGACAAGCAAAATAAAGAGGAAAAACTACCACAATCATGTGTCATTCAGTTGAAAATGAGGTCTCCCAGTCTTTTATTCCACTTGCCATGGGAATGGAATATTAAAAAAAAACAAATCCATGCAGGTATAATAACTGTTGGTTTTATTTCACTTTTATTCCACTTGCTAATATATGTAAGTGGAATATATATATAAAAAAAATATTTTTTTAATATATATCCATGCAGATATAATGACTGTTGTTTCTTATTACTATTAAGTGTAGGCCTGTATCTATTATATTTTAGCTGATCTTAAGTGATTTGTGGTTAATTTCAGTGATGGGATTCATAGTTTACACTTTGAGGGTTGTTTTTCTTTGGCTTTTTTTCCATATGTTTGGGCCAGATGTCAAATTCTTTCTGTTTCATGTCCTCCCAGTCTACAAGATAATCTGAACTAGGTTAGGAGAGCTAGAAGAAACAGAACCTTTATCAGTGTATGAGTATTTAATTTCTAATGTCTTAATCTATTGGGAAAATAGGAGGTATTTAACATGTTAAAGATATTCCACTGCAAAATAATATGGTATTACTAAAATATCTTTCTAGAAAAAGTAGGATTGTGTATTTTGCTCTGTGCTGACTTTCAAGAAAAGGGTTATTTGCAACCTTTTCTCTTTTGCTGAAGCATCACATTCTAAGTACGTGTTCCAGTGTTTGCTTTAAAATAGCAGGCTGCTGTGGATGGAGTTTCTACATATTTAATTATCTCTGGAGCAAAGTGAAAGCAGATCAGTGCCTTACAAAGCAATATGCTGGGTTGCATCCTGTGGCAACAGGACTAGATCTCTTCCTCTCAAGTAAAAAAAGGAAAACAAAAGCTTTCACTGTCCTCCTG
The DNA here is from genome assembly GCA_013400935.1 of Turnix velox. NCBI lineage: Eukaryota > Metazoa > Chordata > Aves > Charadriiformes > Turnicidae > Turnix > Turnix velox. Next base: position 31,617 of record VZTY01018076.1, on the reverse strand, counting down.
CAAAAGCGACAATTTACTGTTTAGACTAAACCCCTCAGACTTGCAGTTCCTGCAGCCAAAGGATTATCAAGCCAAAAACATTCAAGTACAAAGTTTCCAATGAATGATGATTGACTAGTGTATAGAACTGAAGCCTGTTATGAACTTTCAGTACTTTCAGCTGAATTATTTTATAATGAATTATATTTTATAATTTTATAATTATATTATAATTTTACAATATCAAGTTGTTCCATTGTTCCTCAAAAGGCAAGAGAATATTCAAATACATGTGCTAGACTTCCCGTGTGTGGGTGAGCTCCTTGACTTTACTGATCTTGCTGAGGTGCTTCCAGAATTTTTGCCTTAAATCATAGAATGGTTTGGGTTGGAAGGGACCTTAATGATCATCTAGTTCCAACCCTCTTGCAGGGACACCTCCCACTAGACCAGGTTGCTCAGTGCCTCATCCAGCCTGGTCTTAAACACCTCCCGAGAGGGGGCATCCACAACCTCTCTGGGAAACCTTTCCTCATGTTGAACAATTTCTTTCTTCTATCCAGCCTAAATCTCCCCTTTTCCAATTTACATCCATTATTTCTAGTCCTGCCATCCTATTAAAAATTCCTACCCTGCTTTTCTGTAGGCCTCCTTCAGGTATTAAGAAGCTACTATGAGGTCCCCCCCTAGCCTTCTCTCTCTTCTGAAAGGGGAACAACCCCAACTCCTTCAGCTTGTCCTCATCAGGGAGTTTCTCCAGCTCTTTGATCATCTTCATGGCCCTCCTTTGGACCTGCTCCAACAGCTCAATGTCCTTCTTATGTTGAGTGTTCCAGAACTGGACACAATACTCCAGGTGGGGCCTCACCAGAGCCAAGGTTTATAATGGAATGCTACCAGGACATTCCATTATTACTCCAAAAGGCAAGAGAATAATCAAATATATGTGCTGGATTTCCCATGTGCAGGTGAGCTCCTTGAATTTATTGAAGTTGCTGAGGTGCCTCCAGAATTTTTGCCCTAAATGATGACTAGATCTTTAATTACACTTAGAGCTGTGTTGCTGCTGTTGTTTGAAAGTACAAATTGAATTTAGTAATGCAGGTGTCATTAATCTGGTTAAATAAAAATGCTGGGGATTTTAATAAGATCTCTATTTAATGTTTTTAAATGCTCTGGAGAGATTTAATGCTAAAGCAGCTGACATAAATCTGCTCAGCTCCTATAATTGTCTCTCTCAAGCATGGACCTCTCTTTAAGGGAACTTGGCTTCCACTAATTTCAAAGCCATTTACTGCCTGCCTGAATTTGATGGGCTCCCACTTTTATTGTTAAAAGTTGTTAACATCAGAGGTGACCAGGAAACTGAAGTTGCATGGTCTGTATATAGGATTAATTGCCCTGTATTTTTTTATGGAGTACCACAGAAAACACTCTAGAAGCCTAGAACCTGTCCAAGAGAGTTATCAGTTGTGAGTCTTACTCCTTCTGAGCCTTGCAGGTGACATTTTTTTCTCCTGTTTTGGAGGGCTTGTCTGTGTAACAGTTCGTGCCTTGCTTTTTGATCTTGTATCATTGCCAATACTTGATCTTGCTGGTTGCAAGCCCTTGTGAGATAAAGTTCTTTGTGGCTGCATCAGCCTGGCCCATTGGGATTTCATGTGGTACTAAATGGAGTAGAAACATGCCACAGTTTTCATGATTACATTTGTTTATTCCCAAATGATCTCCAGATTTTTTTTTTTTCCTGGGACATTTTGCTTTCCTCTTCTTTTTGGTTTTGATGACAAGCATAATTTTCATAACTGTAGAGTTAGGGATAATCATAGACTAGTTTGGGTTGGAAAGGAACTTAAAAGATCCTCAAGTTCCAACCCCCCTGCCATGGGCAGGGACACCTCCCACTAGACCAGGTTGCTCAGTGCCTCATCCAGCCTGGCCTTAAACATCTCCAGAGAGGGGACATCCACAACCTCTCTGGGCAACCTGTTCCAAGTTGTGTCACCTGGATGGACTGGATGGACTTCTGCAAGGCCTTTGCTACAGCCCAGCACAACATCCTTCTCTCTAAATTAGAGAGGTATGCATTTGGTGGATGGACTTTTAATGAGAAATAGGTGTGGTGGTGACATGCAGAAGGCAGGGGTTGATGTCTCAGTGCCCAGATGGAGAGGAGTGACAAGTGGTGTCACTCAGGGTTCCACCTTGGGAACCAGCACTGTTCAATCTAATCCTGTTAATATACTGTTCATGAAGCAGATTCTTCTGGAAACTATGCTAAGGCACATAGAATTGAGAAGCTACTATGAGGTCCCCCCTGAGCCTTCTCTTCTCCAGGCTGAACAACCCCAACTCCTTCAGCCTGTCCTCAGAAGGGAGGAGCTCCAGCCCTTTGATCATCTTCATGACCTCCTCTGGACCTGCTCCAACAGCTCAATGGCCGCCTTATGTTGAGTGCTCCAGAACTAAACACTTCAGGTGACCTGGAGTCTAGTAAAGATGCTCCTGCTGGTTGCAGAGTGTTTGGAGAGAATAATCTTTAAAGTCTCTTCAAACATAAAGTATCATATTTCATCAAATTGCAGTGCGTCAGATGAGGAGGGAGAGAGTTATTTGGGCTATGTTCTAATTTATATATGTTCTACTTTATATATGTTCTAATTTATACATGTTCTAATTTTTATCTGTGGAACTTGCTGGACTGCCATTCTTTCTTATGAGAATTTGAGAGGCCTCTTTGTTAAGCTAATGTTCATTCAACTTGTGTCAACGTTTGTGCCAGAGCACAGTGATTCCAGGTGGTTAGTTTCCTTTGATATTTAGTTTCCTTGTAGGAGTGAGCTGAGAAAACCTTGCCCTGATGGTCAAGATGGAGCTGCCTGCCTGTCAGGGAGTGTATTTATCAATCCTAATAGTAAATGTTGTGGTTGAGAGACAGTGGGATTCACAGGGGAGCTGAATCATTGCAGTTGCTTCAGAGCAACAAAGAGAGGAAAGAGTACAAGCACTGAAGATGAATTGGTGCTGCAGTGATTAAAAAAGATACACATTCCCCATGTTCCATGTAGGAGTTGGCATTGTTTCCCCTGGGGATTTGTGTCAGTCTGTAAATAAAAGCAGCTGACAGCTTCCTTGGGGAGCAGTTTAAGGACTGAGAACATTGTTTGTCATCAGATACTCCTCATTAGGTGGTGGCTGGCATAGGGAAAGGTGCTGGAGTCACCTTTTTGGAGCTTGGGGTCCCACTATGTAGCTGATAGAATCATAGAATGGTTTGGGTTGGAAGGGACCTTAAAGATCATCTAGTTCCAACCCCCTTGCCACAGGCAGGGACACCTCCCACTAGATCAGGCTGCTCAGTGCCTTGTCCAGCCAAATGAATGTCTGTGTGTCAGCCTTATCAAGCCATTGAGGGAGTGGAGAGACGAAGATTTTTTGGGCACTTAGTGCTATGTGAAGTTAGAGGATTCCTAATAAATGCTGTGTTTCTTGGCACAGGGCTGGGAGTCAGGGTGTTTGCAGTTTCAGGCACAGATGCTCCTGGGTACCACAGTAGAGTTAATGAGAGCTGCTGCTCTCTCTTGTTCCATTGCTATGTGAGCAGCTTCAAAAACAGGCCCAGGGAAGACAAGGGGCAGCTTGTGAGCCCAGTGGTTACCCTGCTCTTTAATTATGACTGTTTTCAAATCCCTCTCAGAATTCACAGCTCAATTTATGTGCTAATTGGCCGTTTTAATAATCAAAAGACAGAGACTACAAAAGTCAGAGTGTGTGTTCTCCCAGCACTGCCAGAGCTGGGATAAATTAGTCTATGGCAAGTCTTCTGCTGCCTTGTGACTTGGCCTCTCAACTGGCATGTTTTCTACTGGCTGTGGTGTCCTCTAACGTGGAAGCTGGTCTGGGAAGGAAGAACATTGAGAATTTGGCTCCAAAATACTCTGGCCCTAGTTGGAGCAAGGAGATGCTGGGGAATGGAGAGGTAGATGCTGCTGCAGGGGAGGGTTTGGGGGTGATGATGGAGGAGTAGAGACCATAGAGATAATTCTCCAGACTATTGGGTGAGGAGTACCAAGTACATGTTGAAGTGAATTATCCTCAGCTCAGAAATACAACTCCTCATTTTCACCATCTCCCTTGCCTTCCTGTGTCCACCTCTTGCTCCTGTCACCCATGAGATTCAAGGTGTGGAGCAAAACTCTGCTGCTTCTCCACAGAGATGATGAAGGGATTGGAGCATCTCCCTTCTAAGGAAAGGCTGAGGGAGCTGGGGCTCTTTAGCTTGGAGGAGTCTGAGGGGTGACCTCAGTCATGGCTATAAATTCATGGATATAAATATGGAAAGGGTGAGTGTCAGGAGGATGGAGCCAGGCTCTTCTCAGTCACCTCCAATGATAGGACAAGGGGCACTGGGTGCAAACTGGAACAGGAGGTTCCACATAAATATGAGAAGAAGGTTTTCCCCTTTGAGGTGACAGAAGAGTGGCACAGGCTGCCCAGAGGGGGTGTGGGGTCTCCTTCTCTGGAGACATTCAAACCCCACCTGGATACCTTCCTGTGTGACCTGGTCTGGATGTTACTGCTGTGGCAGGGGTGTGTAACTAGATGATCTCTTGAGGTCCCTTTCAGTCCCTAATATTCTGTGAATCTGTGTGTTTTTCTGTGAAATGGTATGTTTTTAGGGGCCAGTTGATAGGTCCCAGTTTATCCCAAGCCAAGAGTGACCAGATGAAATTACCATATGGTGGCCATATATAAATAGTTAGGGGAGTGTGGGAGAAGGATGGGGGAAAGAGGTAGAGTATTGGCTGTGTTATTTTGCTTTCAGTTATCAGTATTAGAACATTGCAAATATATGCACGCATTTGCTTGAAAAATCATGAATTTTAAATCCCACTTGTTTGTCGAATTCTTTGATTTGCCTCAGAGATTGAGTTTTCATTTTCAAGCTTTGCTCGGCAAAGGCGAAGCCTGCAAAACCTAATTAGAAAAAGGAGGGAGGTGGTGATTCTGATGGGTCATTTAATGTGAAACACCAAACATGATGAAAATAAGAGGCCTGGCAAGAGTGACAGGAAAACATAAACAGACCTTTTGCAGCCTGTGCTGATTGCTGGATGCTCCAAATGAGTGGCTTGCTCTAGGAATAAGCTGTGTTAGGTTTTTCTGGATTGCTGCTAGGTGAGAGGAGATTGGTATAATAAAACTCATTTGGCTTTAACATTTCAGCATCTAATTTATTTTCCATCAGAGGGGCGAACAACTGTACCCATCTGAAGATCAGCCTCACTGTCTGCATCATTAATAGCCTCTGAGAGGGCTTGAAATAATACAGATGAGTTTGGGGAATATGTGCTGCCAAAGCTCAGAAGCAAATGTTCAGCTTTGAAAACAAGGAGGAGCAAGGGATATTTTTTGAATTGGAGCCTCCAAGCTGAACAGGGGCTGAATGTTCTTGTGGTGATCACAGAATCATAGAATGTCATGGTTTGGTAGGGACCCCAAGAGATCATCTAGTCCAATCCTCCTGCTAGAGCAGGAACATCTAGATCAGGTCACACAGGAAGGCATCCAGGTGAATTCTGAATGTCTCCAGAGAAGGAGACTCCAGCACCTCTCTGGGCTGCCTGTTCCAGTGTTCTTCTCTGTGAAAAAGCTTTTTCTCATATTTATGTGGAACCTTCTGTGGGCACCCAGTGCCCCTTGTCCTATCATTGGAGGTGACTGAGAAGAGCCTGGCTCCATCCTCCTGACACTCACCCTTTCCGTATTTATAGACATGAATAAGGTCACCCCTCAGCCTCCTCTTCTCCAAACTAAAGAGACCCAGCTCATTCAGCGTTTCCTCAGAAGGGAGATGCTCCAATCCCTTCATCATCTTTGTGACTCTGTGCTGGACTGTGCCTAGAAGGAATATTTTAGATTTTTTTTTTTTATACTTACTAGCTGGCCAATCATTAATGGTTTCCATGGGGAATTCCAAACTCAGTCTGGAACAGTGTGGTTTTCTAAATTTTTCTCAAAAAATTGTACCCAAGGTAGTGTCCTATTCCTGGATACAGGCATTACGATGATTGTGTACATTGAGTACTGTGGGAAACCCTGACCTTCATTGCAGTTGTTCCTTTAGTGAATGTGTTTTTTAAAATTTTTCTCAAAAAATTGTACCCAAGGTAGTGTCCTGTTCCTGGACACAGGCATTAATATGATTGTCTCCATTGAGTACTGTAAGAATTATGTTCTTAAGTTGGAACAGCCTCACAACCTATTGAAAATCCTGAAGATGCTGATGCAGACTTGATCCAGTAGAGATAAAAGTGAATATATGAAATAACTATGAAGGTGCAAGTCCTCTCTTGCTGTCAAAGCAACCTGGATGTGTCCAGAAGCCTTTTAGATAGTGAAAATTATGCAGTTTTTAGACTGGACTGGTTTGATTTGGTGTAAAGAGATCCCTTGTAGTAGGTTATCTCTGTAGAGGAAAACCAGGAGGTTTTGCTGAAGCATCCTGCTGGGATGGAGGAGAACAAGGAGCATTTGAGGATGTTTAGCAGGACTGTGAGGTGATGGGGAGCCCTGGTTGTGCTACAAGAATAATTTTGGGACCATGGCACTGGTGGGATTGGCCATAAGTAACCAGCAGATGCTTCTGGCTGTTTCTGTGCCCTGGCCTTTCCTTCCTGCTCCTCTGCTGCTGTGAATTAATTTGGAGCAGCACTGTGCTGTCTGTTGTGATTTTGCTCAAAACAAGGAATTGTTTAATTGTGTTAAACTGCTCCTGCAAACAGTGGGGAGTGATGGCCATTGTTTTCAGTCTTTCCACCTTCACAGCCCCAGGGTGCCTGTGTTTCCACTGATACCTCAGTGCCTTTGTGATTTAACAGTTTTGCATGCTCTTTGATAGTGTTGGAGGCTTTTCTTCTTGCTGTCTCTGCCCTTGGACAGACCCTTGTTTTGGATCCTGAGTAGGTGATGTGCTTTTGGACTGGTGTTTTCTGTGAGATTACAGGGCAGAGACCCTCCTAGGAAGGGCCATCTGAAGCCCTCCCCAACTACTTCCTTCAAGTGGATACTTGATATTTTTATGATGAAATTAATTGGGATTTGGTGCATTGGAAGGGGAGGATAGTTGTATTGACGGCCATCAGCAGTCACCTCATCCACTTGCTTTAAACTCATCTTACCTATGGCAGGGGGGTTGGAACTAGATGATCTCTAAGGTCCCTTCCAACCCAAACTATTCCATGATTCTATGAATGCTAAAGTTGACCTGTTGAGTCTTGCTTAGCTTTCTAATTCAGTCATCCTTGTAAACCACCACGAATCTCGTTTTAGCATCATGCTTTTGTTTTTGGGTGTTTCTATGCTAAAGACACAAAGAAGAGAAGATGAGAAAGTGTGGGATACTATAAATTGTGTTCAGAGAACAAAACCTAGAAATTTCCTTAGTTTTGCCTCTTTCTGCATGTTTTGTGTCCTGTATTAATCATTCCTGGTTTATGGATATGATATAAAAGACTTAAAGAGTGATAATAGATATCACCATATTCTTCTACCCCTTTCATGCTTTATTTCTATTGTAATGCTCAAAGATACTATATTTTTCATGTTGCAATTCGTTTCTTTCTGTGTGGGTTTGGGTTTTCTTGCTTTTATATACAATAATCCTATATCTTTGTTCTGAAGTCGTCATTGTTGGTGCTTTGAGAAGGAATCAGAGCCTTGTACCTGTTGATATATTTGAACTTCACCATGTTTTGGGGGAAAACACAACTGACCTACAGTTTTTGAGAGGTTTTTAGAATCCCAGCTTAGAGGGTTCTTCCATGTGACTAGTCTCCTAGCAAAAGCTCAATCCCCATAATCAGAAAATTGGAGCTTTTTTAATGTCCTTATGTTGTCCTCTAAAAGATGTAGTTACCACCTTTCTTCAAATCTTACCCCTCTTCTAATTCAGACCATAAAAGCATTGATTTTTTTTCCTATATTATTTTCTAGCTAGAAATTACTTACTTAGGATCAGTGAGAGAAAATGGTTTTCTTTCTCCCTGCACCCAAAGGAATGTGAGAAGGGAGGAAGTGTCTAAATCAGAAGCCACCAAAGAAATGTGAGAAGGGAGAAAATGTCCAAATCAGAAGCCAGGCTTAGAAATTATCGGTGTCTTGTTGCAAGGGAATGAGAGAGAAGATGGAGAGCTGCTTTCAGAAGGTGTGTTGAGCTTTAGAAGATCAGCTCTAACTGCACACTGCTCTTTGAATACCAGACCAGGGGTTTGTATTGTCAGAGTTGAGCCAGTTCTGTACTTGGAAAACATGGTTTGTGTCTCTCTGTGAGTGCCCTTTTGGTGTACTTGGATGCTTTACCTGCTTGAACAGCTAATGCTTATTCTGGCTACTCAGTGCACCTTGTCCTGCCCATTAAATTCAGCAACAGTGTGGGTGTTCTCTCTTTTCAGCAGAGAACCTGAAACCACCTTGTTCCCTGCCAATTTGGCCAGGGAAGAGGGAATAAGAGGAGAGGAGGGAGGAAAACAATCTATTTGTCATGCTACTTGCAGTACTTGCAGTTTCCACATAGAATCATAGAATAGTTTGGGTTGGAAGGGACCTTAAAGATCATCGAGTTCCAACCCCTCTGCCATAGGCAGGGACACCTCCCACTAGATCAGGCTGCTCAATGCCTTGTCCAGCCCGGTCTTGAACACCTCCAGAGAGGGGGAATCCACAACCTCTCTGGGAAACCTGCTCCAGTGTATCACCACCCTCACTGTAAAGAATTTCTTTCTTATGTCGAGTCTAAATCTACCCCCGTCCAATTTACCTCCGTTGTTTCTGGTCCTCCCATCCGATATCATACTAAAAAGTCCTTCCCCTGCCTTTCTGTAGGACCCCCTCAGGTACTGATAAGTTACTATGAGGTCCCCCCTGAGCCTTCTCTTCTCCAGGCTGAACAACCCCAAC
>VZTY01018076.1:12004-22665 GCA_013400935.1 Turnix velox | reverse complement strand
AGAGCTGCACTCAAACCACTCTCCACCCAGCCTGTATCTGTGCTTGGGATTGCTTCCACCCAGGTGCAGGACCTTGCACTTGGCCTTGTTGAACTTCATGAGGTTGGCTTGGGCACAACTCTCCAGCCTGTCAAGGTCCTTCTGGATGGCATCCCTTCCTTCAGGTGTATCAACTGCACCACACAGCTCTAATACAGCCAGGGTTCAAGGAAAAATGAAGTGGTGCTTCTTCAACAAGGGCAAGTGCAAGGTCCTGCACCTGGGTCGGGGCAACCCCAAGCACAGATACAGGCTGGGAGGAGAGTGGCTTAAGTGCAGCCCTGAAAAGAAGGATTTGGGGGTGTCAGTGGGTGAAAAACTTAACATGAGCTGCCAGTCTGTGCTTGCAACCCAGAGGCCAACCCAGTCCTGGGTTGCATCAAGAGAAGTGTGACTAGAAGGTCAAAGAAGATGATTTTGCCCTTCTACTGTGCTCTGGTGAGGCCCCACCTGTAGTTACTGTGTCCAGTTTTGGAGCCCTCAACATGAGAAGGACATTGAGCTGTTAGAGCAGGTCCAGAGAAGGGCCATGAAGATGATGAGAGGGCTGGAACACCTCCCTTGTGAGAACAGGCTGAAGGATTTGGGGTTGCTCATCCTGGAGATGAGAAGACTCAGGGGGAACCTCAGAGTAGCTTCTCAATACCTGAGGGGGACCTACCAAAGGCTGGGGTAGGACTTTTTAATAGGATATGTGATGGCAGGACTAGAGGAGTAATGGGTGTAAATTAGGAAGAGGGGAGATTCAGGCTGGATAAAAGAAAAATTCTTTAGGGTGAGAGTGGTGAGACACTGGAAGAGGTTGCCCAGAGAGTTTGTGGATGCCCCCTCTCTGGAGGTGTTTAAGGCCAGGCTGGATGAGGCACTGAGCAACCTGGTCTAGTGGGAGGTGTCCCTGCCTATGGCAGGAGGGGTGGAACTAGATGATCTTTAAGGTCCCTTCCAGCCCAAACTATTCTATGATTCTGTGGTTTGGGAAAAGAATAGTAAATCTAATCTTTCTCACCATCACAACAAGCAATTGGAAAGATGGATGAAGTATTCTGAAGAAGTGTTGATGCACTATCAGGACAAGAGATTAACAGTAGTCCCTCTGTCTGGCTTACATCCATATTTTGTCAGATGTGTGATTGCCCTAATGATCAGACTTAGCACGGAAATGAGTAGAAGCTGGGAGAGCACATGGACTGTCTCTACTTGTGTGACTTATGTAGGTACCTAATTAACTGTTAAGAAATGAGCCTTTCAAAAGGCAATGTTGAGGGCAATATTGCTTCTCCCTTTGAAACTTCAGTCTTGTTTTGAAGACTTGTGGCTCAAACATGCTGCTGGAAGTCTATTTTTAGGGAGATGCACAGCCTTGGTTGCTGAGGACTAAATAGGAAGTGCAAGGATTGATGTAAATGTGGGGGAGGCACTGCAGCCTGCTGCAAATATATTAATCTCTGCACAGTGGGTGGAGGCTGAGATGTTTGAAGCAGAACTTCTGACCTTGGGCAGATCTCTCTTTATCCCTCTTTCCCATCTTTTTGTCAGTTCAACCTGGTTTTGCTGCCTTTTGAGGCAAAGCCTACCAAATGGTGTAGAGATTTCCCTAACCTTAGATGAGGCATATCAGTGCTTCTGTATTACCCATCACAGTGTGCTTGGCACTTGGTTCTTGCATACCCATCTGTTTACCATTGCTATTAGCTTGGAGTTATAGAATCATAGAATATTTTGGGTTGGAAGGGACCTTAAAGATCATCTAGTTCCAACCCCCCTTCTGTAGAATCCAAGAGCAGTGCTCTCTCATCCTGGATATTTGCATCCATTAAATTGTAAAGGAGGTGAAGGGAAGATGAGCAGTCAGCAAACATGACTTGCAGTGAATAGGAGGTGAACCAGATGAGCCTGGAATTAGCTGAAGCTCCTGAGAGATGGTCAGAGCAGCCCTCCTGCATGTGCTCCCCATCCAGCAGTGCATAAACACTGGGGTGTAGCACGGGGTGGCTAATATTTATTGAAAATGAACAGCCTGTGAAATCACTATGAAAACACTGCATTGTGGAAAGGCTGCAGAGAGACCCCAGGGCAGCTGTTGGGATGAGACATCACAGATGCTCCTTTTGGAAATGAGTAATTTGCTTCTGGAGAGCAGCCTGGCTCCTTTGTGCAGCTTGCCCTCAGTGCTACTCGCATGGGAAAACCCACTGAGCTGCCTGCCTGGGTTGTAACAGGGATGGGGTTGACAAGTTAAGCACTTTCCCTTGGAGTTTTTACAATGGGACTTTGAAAATGCTGAATTGGTGCCCCCATAGCACTGCTTATTGCATGATTTTGTCATGAGAGGTTTTTTCTGGAAGTGTTTGGCTTATCCTGGCCACCTCATGACTGTGCAGGAGGCATTGGGTACACGAGCTTTGTTTTTATATGTCTTTAGAGAAAGTCTGCATCACTAAAAACACATTGGTTCCGGTATTTTCATGGAAGGGTTGGAAGGGACCTTAAAGATCATGTAACTCCAACAGGGACACTTCTCATGTTGCTCAGTGCCTTTTCCAGCCTGGCCCTAAACACCTCCAGAGAGGGAGAATCCACAACCTGTTCCAGTGAGTGCCATAGAAAGTCTGTAGCTGAGCTGCTGGGTAGAAAAACAACTTAAAAAACACAAAAAAATCCAAAGAAATTGAAACAACCAAAACCCAAAACACCCCAAACCAAGCACTGAAGTTATACCTTTTTAAAGATCACTTTCTCATTGATTTAGGTTATTTATTATGAGGACAGAGGACTTACTAGCCCTGCCATTTTCATGCTGCTTGTGATTTATTTTCAGCTGGAGTATCATGCTGGCATCATGCAGGACATTGATGATACTTCCCTCCCTGCTTGGTGGTAATGCCCTATCAACTCCAAATGGCAATTAATGCCATTTCCCCAAAATTACTTATGCAAAAGTTAAGTGTAATTGAAAAGTAGTTGGCCATTACAGTGATTTATCATGTCAGTGACTGATTAGAAATTTAACTCAAAAATGTTTTATTGATGTCTTTGGGAGAAAGTAACTATGTGACCTAAGTGAAAATGTTCCACTTATTCATCATGGGAAGTTTTTTCTCTGCTGGGTTTACCATATACATGAATTATGTAGCTTGTAAAAGAGTCTGTTTATTATTCTAAGAAAATACAGTGCTGTCCTACAGGCAGCACATAGTTTTAATTTCATTAGTGTTAAAATGCTCAGTAGATAAAAAGGTTAAGTACAAATTACTTGATTCACTTTTATAGAGTCCCTTTGAGGATAAAGATGCTGTGCCCATAGTGAATCATAGAATGGTTTGGGATGGAAGGAACCTTAAAGATCATCTAGTTCTAACCCCCCTGCCACGGGCAAAGACACCTTCCACTAGACGGGGTTGCTCAGTGCCTCATCCAGCCTGGCCTTAAACACCTCCAGAGAGGGGGCATCCACAACCTGTTTCAGTGTCTCACCACCCTCACAGAAAAGAATTTCTTTCTTATCTCCAGCCCGAATCTCCCCTCTTCCAGTTTACATCCATTATTTCTAGTCCTGCCTGCCGTCACATATCCTATTAAAAAGTCCTACCCCAGCCTTTCTGTAGTTCCCTTCAGGTACTGAGAAGCTACTGTGAGGTCATTCCTGAGCCTTCTCTTCTCCAGGATGAACAACCCCAACTCTTTCAGCCTGTCCTCACAAGGGAAGTGCTCCAGCCCCCTCATCATCTTCATGGCCCTCCTCTGGACCTGCTCCAACAGCTCAATGTCCTCCTTATGTTGAGGGTTTCAGAACTGGGCACAGTAACTCCAGGTGGGGCCTCACCAGAGCCCAACAGAGGGGCAAAATCATCTCTCTTGACCTGCTGGTCACACTTCTCTTGATGCAGCCCAGGATTGGGTTGGCTTCTTGGCTGCAAGCTCTCACTGGTGGCTCATGTTGAGTTTTTCATCCACTGACACCCCCAAATCCTTCTCTTCAGGTCTGTCCTCAAGTCACTGAATAGAACTACTGTTAATTCCAAAACCTGAAAGGTACTTATTACGTTGCAGCTGAGAGGAGAAACACCTCTTTCCCCTGAAAACTCCAGGGGTGATGGATTGCAGCAATTTAGTCCTTCTTGAGCCTAACACATTCCCAAATTTCCCCAGATTTATTATCTTTATTACCAGAAAATAGCCTGTATTATGTATTGGATTCCTTTACATTTGTGGTGAAAAGCAGCAGCATGAGTGATAATGCTGGCACCTCTCTTTGCTGCAAGAGCAATAACTATGAAGGTTGGTTTTGAAAGCATAAATTCCTGCCTCTTCTGAGTTGTGGTGCTTCTCACAAAAGCTGGGAGAACTGGAGGAAAAGATCTGGAATATTTCTGTAGAAAGAAGTGCAAAAAGGAGACGGGGTGCAGCTCTGCTCAGGACAGAGAGATAACTTTAGGTACCAGCAAGAGGATGTTGAATATCCTGGGAAGAAGAGTTGGTTGTGTAGAGAAGGACCTAAAAGGATCTTTCTTGTTTCTCTGCTGTCCAAGAGAGTGTTGAGCTACATGCAAAGATGATTCAATTGAGCTTAAAATCAAGTTCCTCTTCAATTGGAGCATTTTCTGGGTCTAATGGGGGAAGATGAGCTCAAACAAATTAATTTTGAACTTAGTGGTGCTTTGTTGAGTTTTGTCCTTTGCAGTTCATCCTCTTTGTGGTAGGAACAGATACAAGAGCTGTGCTGCAAGTGGAGTCTGTCTCAGAACAAGCACCTTGGGCAAACTGAGGGACAAAAATTAAAATGCAGATGATAAAACCTTCAGACCCCTTCTTCTTGCACCAGCAACCTGAGAACAGAAAACTTGGGCACTCACCAAAACTGACCAGGCAGAGTCGTGTTTGGTTTTTTATTTCTAGCAGAAATCCTGTTGTAAAAAGAATTTGGGAAAAAGTCCTTGATGCTGACTAGAAACCAACTCCAAGGTCACAAAATTCCTGCATTTTTCCATGTGGGAAGGCCTGTTCCCTTGCTCCCTTGCAAGAGGAATGAACATCATGCCAAACCAGAGTGAGATTTCTTTGATTTCCACCTCTAATGAGGACATCTAAGAACAAACAGAAACTTTGACATAACCAAAACAATGCTTATTATTCACTTATTTGTCCTCCATCAATGGAGGATCTGAGACATTTACGAGACTGCCCACATCCTCCTCCTCCTGCCTAGTACCTTCTGTCCCTGCAAGTGATGAAAAGATTCTTTGATTTGGGTCTTGAAGACCTATATGTGTTAATATCCTGTTGAATAAAAATGCACCTCTATAGATCTTTTTCTCATTTCCTTCTCTCTGCAATGCCTAAGATATTCTGTATATGATCTCATTTTATTTTATTACCTTTCTCTTTTTAATTTTTATTTTATTCATAACAAAAACATAGGATGAGCAGAAGAGGTGAGATCAGGTGCAAGGCTGGAAACAGATAAAGAACTTCGTATTACCAAATAGGAAATTTCATGCTGTTAATATTCAATCACACTAGAGCAGGTGTAATGATTTTGGGGGAGAGGAATCAAAAAAGATGTGGGAAGAGCTCTGGGCTTGGAGGGGATTCTTCCACCTGGAGGATTGTGTCCATTTCTGGAGCCCTCAACATAAGAAGGACATTGAGCTGTTGGAGCAGGTCCAGAGAAGGACCATGAAAGATGATGAGAGGGCTGGAGCAATTCCTTTGTGAGGACAGGCTGAAGGAGTTGGGGTTGTTGAGCCTGGAGAAAAGAAGGCTCAAGGGGGACCTCATAGTAGCTTCTCAATACCTGAAGGGGGCTACAGAAAGGCTGGGGTAGGACTTTTTAATAGGATATGTGATGGCAGGACTAGGAGTAACATGCATATAGGAAGAGGGAAGATTCAGACTGGAGATAAGAAAGAAATTCTTTTCTGTGAGGGTGGTGAGACACTGAAAGAGGTTGCCCAGAAAGGTCTAGTGGGAGGTGTCCCTGCACATGGCAGGAGGGTTGAAACTAGTTATCTTCAAGGTGTCCCATCCAACCCTATGATTCTATAAAATTGCAGGACTTACCTACTTTCAGCAAAACTCTATGTAATGGGTCTTCCTGGGACTCCATCCAAGTTTTAACACAAACACCCACAAACACTGGTGTACAACCAGAACATGAAGGAGGAACCAACTTCAAAACTTCTACACCTGGACTTAGTTCAAAGGTATAAGCCCCAGGGCAACTTTTTCCTGAGTAGCACTTCCATCTCTTTGAAGTTTCATAGAAAGCTGTTTACAGACATGTTAGTAGAGCTGTGATAAAGTGCTGGTCTATTCCAGAAACTGATTCAGAGATGAGATGTTCTTCTGAGCAAGAACAAACTTGCAACAGTTTGTTGAAGAAGGTCCTCAGCTCAAGAAAGATAGAGAACTGCTGGAGAGAGTCCAGCACAGAACACCCATGGTATAAGAGGGAATGGACCATCTCCCTTCTGATGAATGGCTGAGGGAGCTGGGTCTCTTCAGCTTGGAGAAGAGGAGACTGAGGGGTGACCTCATTCATGTCTAGAAATATGGAAAGAGTGAGTGTCAGGAGGATGGAGCCAGGCTCTTCTCAGTGACCTTCAATGATAGGACAAGGAGCACTGAGTGCAAGCTGGAACACAGGAGGTTCCACAGAAGGAAAAACTTTTTCCAATGAGGGTGACAGAACAGTGTGGGGTCTCCTTCTCTGGAGACATTCAAANGGACTAGATGCTCTCTTGAGGTCCCTTCCAATCCCTGATATTCTGTGATTCTGTGAACAAACACCTCCTCTCCAAACCCATCTTCAGAGCCCTTGGAAAGCAGAGAAGTCCATATCATGACAGGAGACCCTGCTCTGAGCCTTTGCAACCTTGGTGACAGTTGTAGGCTGGTAACTTTTCCATTGTGGCCAATTATCCCCAGGCATTTGAGGCAGGGTAAATGAGGCTCACTGGCAAGTGACAGTAATCGATTTCCTAGTGTGCATTTTTTGTATTTAGACAGAGAGTGCCAAGCTAATGAAATGAACTACTAAAGCACAAAAGCAGATTACAGCATGTCAAATAGTCTGTGAAAAGCATCCATCTCCATGTCCTTCAGCCTTCCACCCTCACCATTCTTTGTGCTGCTGCTTGACTTTGATTTCAAAGGCCTCAGCAAAGCAGGCATGAGGGGGACAAGAGCTCCTTTGAACTAATTCAGGATGGTTCCACGCAAGGCATCCTCAAAGAACCCTAGAGTGTAGGAAGCATTAGGTCTGGACAAGTCAAAACCCCACAGATACATTATGGTCGGACAGAGAACAAGAGAAGACTTCCTCAGCTATAACCTGGCTGCTATTTAATGACAGAAGCTACAACAGTCATCATTGACAACCTCTAATATCTTGAGGGTGACAGAAGAGTGGCACAGGCTGCCCAGAGAGGGTGTGGAGTCTCCTTCTCTGGAGACATTCAAACCTCATCTGGATGCCTTTCTGTGGGACATGGTCTGAGTGTTCCTGCTCCAGCAGGGGGGCTGGATTAGATGATCTCTTAAGGTCCCTTCCAATCCCCAGCATCCTGTTATTCTGTAATTGATGGTCCTTAATCAAACAAACAATACAATCCTACTTTTAAAAACTGAAATTCTTTCAATTTAATGGTAAAACATAAACTTGGAGATCAGTCTCTCCAATCAAAAGACTCTGTAACTCTTATTAGCTACAGACACATGAGTAATAATAAGCTGCATTATCCCCTGCTGGTACCAGATCTTCATGAAGTTTAAGAGGATCCTATCGCAAACCCTGAGAGGAACACAAAGGACCATGTCTCTTTTGTTATTAAACACCTCTAGAGGGGTGGCAACCACAACATCTCTGGGAAACCTGTTCCATTGTCTCACCACCTTCACCATAAGGAATTTCTTTCTTATATCCAGGCTAATTCTCCCATCTTCCAATTTACATCTGTTACTCCTAGTCCTTCCATCACATATCCTATTAAAAAGTCCTACCCCTGCCTTTCTGTAGCCCCCTTCAGGTATTAAGAAGCTACTCTGAGGTCCCCCTTGATCCTTCTCCAGACTGAACAACCCAAACTCCTTCAGCCTGTCCTCAGAGGTGCTCCTGTCCTCTCATAATCGTCCAACCAACCCAATAATCCATCCCTAACCTGTAAGATGAAGCCATCCTGTTCATCCAGCCTTTGCTCCCACTGGAAGGTGGACCAGTGCTCAACAACACCAAAGGTTCTGCTTCACACCACTCATGCTTCCTGAGAGTTGGATGTTCTTGGATTGTTCTACAACCTTTCTAGCCAGAGGTGGACTTTAAGTAGGAATAATCCTAGGTAAAGTTTGTCTCTGCTAGTTTGATATGTTTTTTTCTTTAAATTCCTGGTTAATTAGTGGTAAATCTTGAGGTGTCAGTAGGTGGTGCTCCATATTATCAGTTAATACAACTCTGTGCACTAAACTTTAAGATTTTACAGTATAATGTATGTTACTTGATGAGGTTTTGCCTTGTCATTTTGAATGATACTCCATAATGCTTCTTAGTATGATGTTAACTTTCAACAGGGGCATGACTAAACACTAGAAATTAATTTTTTTTGACATTTGTGTGTTGTTCATTTTGCTTGATTTACAGTTTGGCATAATTTTTAAATAGCTCTGCATCCAGCCCTGATAACTTGCTTAGATCATAATAAGCTGTCAAAAGATTATAGGAACAGAAAGGTCAAATAATCACTTAAACATGGTTAAAAAATAATTCTTGAAAGCACTGTTGGGTTACTTCTTCATTAGATTTTACTTCAAATGCTTCAAGAAGCCCCCCCCCAGGTCCCATAGATCTGTTTTTGTGAGATAAATACAACAGAATTTATAAGACAGAAGAAGAGGAAAACCTCTTAGGTTTCAGCATCATTTTAGAGAAATAAAACTGTTCTGGCTTGACAGAGAGGCACTCTGAACATATTTTGCAAGTGTTTGTCTCTCAGTACAAATTAATTACTAATTGCCTGTTATGTGATGTGCTGAAATTAGCTCTTTCTTCCTCATCATAGCTCGAGCCATCTTTGCCTCCCACTTCTTAAGGAGGTCAGGGCTTTGGCCTCCTCCGGAATCCCAAATGAGGTTTGTCAGTCAAGCGTAGCAAAATCTAATCTCATCCAGAGGAAAAAAAAAAAAATGGAGAAAACAGACCAGAAAATGATCTGATTTTCCGATTTCATGGCCAAGGTTACCCCAGGAAGTGCTGGAAGTGGCATTTAAAGGCCGTAGCTAAGGTGGCATGCCAAGCTAAGCACTAATAACAGAGCAACGGCGTGGAAAGATATCGCTTTAACAATTTTACAGTTGCTAAGTGTGAAAATTGTAGTGTGGGCAAGCTCCTGGATTATGTGGCAATTGCTTCAAAGGGCTGGAATTGATGCTCAGGGAGAAAAAACACTCTTGGCCCCTGTAACTCCCTGCACCGGGGAGGTCGGCTCCTGCTTGTGCTGCTCAAACATAAGCCTGAACAGCTTAATTGAAAAGGATTTTTTTTTTCCATAGAAAATAAAAAAACCCCAGAAAAAAACACTGTGTGGAAGGGGACTGATAGCTTGGTGGTGTGTTCTTCTCAATGTGATCTTGTGCTGCACAGACTAAAATAGAAAAAATAAGCTTTTGCTTCTAAGACCCACATGTTCTCATGAACACGTGCACACTTCCTTTCCCTGAATTGTGCTTTAACCACCAAAAATATCTCCCTGATGTCATATATCATGCAGAATGTGGCTTTGGGATGGGAACTTTGAGATCGTGTGGTGTTGAAGGAGCAGATTGCCAGCAAGCTTATGTTTGTCTATCAGAACTTACCTCCAGGATCATTTGTGTTGCAGGTAGTAGATGCCATGAAGGACTTCTCTGTTGAATGAGTTTGTGTATCAGAGGGGTGGCTATTCTGCAGCCAAATTTTAAAGCAATCGAAGGCTACTGAATATCTCCAAATTATCCCCGCACTTTGAATTGCTCATACCATGGGGCTGGATGTAGCAAGGGCTCCAGTCACCCTCCTAATATTGTGTTCCCAGGGCTTCTCTTGGCATCTCATGCAGCAAATTGATGTACAGGAGCAGACTCACTCTGCCAGAGACTTTTTGGCAGCCGGGGCCCCATAGCTGGAGGAGACTTTGGGACTGCAGGAGCTTTGCAAAACTCCTGATGACCCTGAAACACCACAGGATAGCAGTTACCTGCAGTGTGAGGGGATGTTCTTCCTCCTGTGGCTCTAGGGTTTGCCTGAGGTTGGACAGACACTCATGGGAAAAGGCTACAAGCAGTGCTGTGAGTTGATGGGCTGTCTCTACAAGATACTGGGTGAGAAATTCTCTTCAATGTTAGGTAGGTGCCCAGTAGTGATTTTGAGGGTAGTGAAACACTGGAACAGGTTGCTCAGAGAGGTTGTGGATGCCCCCTCCCTCTCTGGAGGTGTTTAACGCCAGGCTGGACAAGGCACTGAGCAACCTGGTCTAGTGGGAGGTTGGAACTTGATGATCTTTAAGGTTCCTTCCAACCCAAACTATTCTATGATAACCTGCAGATAACCTTTGAGGATCCCTTCAAACTCAGTGCATTCTACAATCCTATAT
>VZTY01018065.1:0-18083 GCA_013400935.1 Turnix velox | reverse complement strand
CTGTGCTTGGGATTGCCCCAGCTTTTGCAATAGTGCATCTCTGTGATCAGTTTTTGCCATAAAGCTTGTCTTCTCCAAGGGATGCTAAGCCATGCTGGCAAGGCACACACATGCTGCTGCATCTGCAGAATTTAAATCTGTAGGTTAACAATATGGGATTGTTTCACCCAAGTGACTGTGGCCCCTCGACCGTTTTTCCTCCTCCTTTTTGTCAGTAGCAGTGTACAAACACTGTGGGTTTGATTTGTGGAAGGATATTATGATTCCCTCTGCATTGTGGGCTTCTCCTGAAGCCTCACTGAGGAGCAGTTAATAGGTTCTTGCTCCACTGTGAGTTTAGGGCAATAGTGGAGGGATTGATTTGCATTCTCTGTCTGCTGGGATTAGTATTCATATCAAAGCCAGCTCTTTGCTTCCCTTTCTCCTGGGCAACTGCAGGAGTCAATCACTGCTCCCTGATGTGAATGGCAATAAAGGCAGGGGAAACTGTGAGCTGATTCACAGCAAAAGAGCCCCAAACAGACCCTTTTGATTTCAGGGGAACTCTGCCCTGGGAGGGATGTGCCGAAAGTGGGACTCCTAGAGTGTTTTGGCAACAGCCAGGAAGATAAGCAAGCAGGCCCTAATGGTTTGTTTTACATTAATAATGATGACTTATAAAATGCTACTGGAAGACAAGCAATTCCACTGTGAGAGTCAGAGCATCATTAAAATGCCTAACTCTGGAGAGGAGCTGCACTGGTGGTAAATGGGTTATTGACTTTTGGCTCCTATTTTGACTAAAACTACATGTGGGATGTAAGGACTTCAGCAAATCCCAGTGCCTAAGGTGGTAATGTATTCTGTAAATCAATAATATATTAGCAATAAAAATGGCCAAAGCATGCATCCATTAAGGCTTCATAATAGGAATTTATTTAGGCTATGTATTGTGTGTATTGATTGCTGCTATTTAAAGATGAGGAATGTCTCTCAAGCCAAGTGCTTATATATGTAGCTGCCCACATCTGGAAATCAATTTGTTTTTAATATGAAGATGAACTTAAATAACATGGGGAAATACATAGGAGTAGAAATCTGTGCTTTGGATTGCAAAACATGATGGGAATATGAGTGTGCTGAGAAGCCACAAGGAGATGTCCAGTTTTGTTTAAATCAAAGTATTAAACCTGAGCAAAATAATAAGCAAAAATGACATAGCAGTCATACTTTGTGGCTCCAAACCTCCAAGAAACTTAAGTTTTTTCTTTGCATTGTGGCTTATAATAGAATTGCTCAGCTTTCCACGTTATATGTTATGATAGAGTCATTTTCTGCCCTGCTTTGCTTGAGTGTCTGTGTGCAGAGATTCTGGCTGAATAGAGATCCTGCTTCTGTGCAGCTTCTCACATCTCCTGTGAGTGGCTGCACAGTCAAAGAGGACTTGAAGAACCCTGTTAGTGTTGGGGATACCTGCAGAACCATGGATGGGAAGCAGAATTTGAGAAATAATGCCCCCAATTCATTGCAGCAGGCCCCCTTTTTAATAGGGTTCAGGATGGTAGGACTAGGAATAATGGGTGGAAGTTGGAAAAGGGGAGATTTGGGCTGGAGAGAAGAAAGAAATTCTTTGCTGTGAGGGTGGTGAGACACTGGATGAGGTTGCTCAGAGAGAGAGGTTGTGGGTGCCCTGGGGGTGTTTAAGTCCAGGTTGGATGCGGCATTGAGCATCTTGGTGTAGGAGGAGGTGTTCCTGTCTATGGCAGGGGGGTTGGAACTAGATGATCTTGAAGGTCCCTTCCAACCCAAATCATTCTATTATTCTGTAATTCTAAATGCCTTTGCTATTGATTTGATATTGTAGGGTTATCCATTGCAAAGACTTTGTGTGGCTGATAGCACCTAGTAGCCACTTAATAGGCTTTGTAGAATTATTAGACATCCAGATTGAGGTTAATTAAAAAAATCAAAGCTAACTCATCCACACACACAAAAAAACCCAAAACCTCAAAGCAGAGAAACCTATTTTTTTTTCTCCATTCTTCTAAGCTTTATCTCACTAGACTGGTGCAGGTTTCAGTGTGTCTTTAGGCACAAAGAAGCACCTTGTGCATTGATGAATTGTTGGGAAAACAGCTCACATGCTTACAGCCATAGTCTTGATGTCTCACTGCAGCAAATAAAAACTGTTTTACATTAGGCAGATTATGGTTCATTATGAAAACAAAGCAAGCCTCTGACTGCAACCCCATCTGTTGGTTTGCATTAAGCAACTCCCTCCCTCCTCCTTGCTGCCTTTTTAATTCCTAGGAATTCAAAGAAGCTGTCCTGGCATGTTTTGTGCCTATTCATGACCACTAAAGAAAGGCCAAGGTATAAACTTCTTTGCAAGGATGAGCACAGCAGGTATCTGCAGAAAAGCTGGCTAAGTTTTTATTTGTTTTTTTGTTTGTTTTTCACTCGAGGATAAATTCAGCGGGGTCCGTGCTGCCAAGTGTTGCTTTCTCTTTCGGTTTGCTTTCTCCCCAATCTTCCTAGAATTTGTGTTTTAATAGATAGCTCTTTGTGCTTTCATACCAAAAGAGACCTATGATCAAAAAGCCACTCTGTCTGCACAATAGAGATTTCACTTATTAATTTGTGACTCAGGCTTCCCGATCTTTGAGCTGTAATGTATCTTTAGGTGAAACAGTCATGATTTGGAGACTTCATCTGATGAGGAATTCATGGTATGAAATGTCCTATATTAAATGATTCACACCTTGAAGAATAAGGTATTTAAAGCCAGGCTGGATGAGGCGTTGAGCAACCTGGTCTAGTGGGAGTTGTTCATGCTTATGACAAGGGGAGGAACTGGATGATCTTTAAGGTCCCTTCCAACCCAAACCATTCTATGTACCTTATTTCTAGTAACTTGTAGCTCTTGCACCTTGATTGCCTTTTTCTTGCTAGATTAAAGAACTCCAAAGTGTATGAAATATCTTCCCTATGTAGATACGTGCAGCCTATAGTGGTCTTCTGGCCATGACAAGTAGAAAAAGGAGCTTTGGTGTCTTGTTATTTTGTAATACTGGCTTTCCAAATTCAAGTATTTGTTTTAATTATTTTAAGTTTTCTGAAGTGATCTTGCACATTGCAACCATTTTTTTGAGGCATAGACACCACAGTGTCTCTCTGTTACATTAATGGACTCAATACCATATGCAGAGCAATTTTATAGAATGATTTGAGTTGGAAAGAACCTTAAAGATCATCTAGTTCCAACCCCCCTCCCACTAGATCAGGTTCATCACAGCCTCATCCAGCTTGGCTGGATTGAGGGAGCATCCACAACCTCTCTGGGCAGCCTCTTCCAGTGTCTCGCCATCCTCACAGCAAATAATTTTTCTTATATCTAACCTGAAAGATGATCTTCCCAGTTCTGCTTGTTATTCACTTCCTAATATTCACAGAGAATCATGTTTGCCCTTTGAGCCACTGTGCAGCATTCAAATTCTTATCAATCATGGAAACAATCTCTGCTGTAGTCTTCCATAATGAGCACTTTTCTGTATTCCTAGGTGGGCTTGTATTTGTCAGGGTTGAAGCCGAGGCAGCTCAGGCAGTGTGTAGATCAATCTGCACAACCAGCAAGGTCCATGTCATTACTTAACATCTCATCAATTTTTGCCCTGCCTGCAAAAGCAGCAGGCTTGGAGTTTATTTCCTTTCAGGTGGTCAAGAAATGTGCTGAATGATATTGGACTGATGATGTTCTTGCTGAACTACCTACCAGGAATAGTTCAGTTCAGATGAAAATTCCAAATTGGCATTATTTTTTTGAGAAGCAATAGCTAATACTTTTTCTTTTTCCCCCCCTGTGGACAATCAAACCAATGTTTTACTTTTACAGCCTGAGAAAAAAAAAAAAGCCTGATGTTTTATTTTTAAAGACCTGCCACTAGCAATGTGCTGGGGTCCCAGCTTGAGTTAAAAAAAAATCAAGACCTTCCCAAGAGGATTGTAGGGTTTTTTTCAAGACTTCCAAAGAGAAAATATCTAATTCTGCAGAAAGAAAAAAGCATTTGAGAATCAAGGAATCCTAGAATGGTTTGGAAGGGACCTTAATGACCACATACTTAAAATCCCTTTGCCATAGGCAGGGACACTTCTCACTAGACTAGGTTGCTCAGTTCCTCATCCAGCCTGGTCTTAAACACCTCCAAGGACTGAGGGGGCATCCACAATATCTGGACAATGTTTTCCAGTGTCTCACCACCCTCACCATAACAAATTTCTTTCTTATCTCCAGCCTGAATCTCCCCTCTTCAAATTTACATCCATCACTCCTAGTCCTGCCATCCCGTATCCTATGAAGAAGTCCTACCCCAACATTCCTGTAGCCCCCTCCAGGTATTGAGAAGCTAAACTGAGGTCCCCCCTGAGCCTTCTCTTCTCCAGACTGAGCAACTCCAACTCCTCCAGCCTGTCCTGGGAGAGGGATTTTGCCCAAACTTCCACACATTTTAGTCCTAGTTCCTGTCTCTAGTCTGCACACATTTCCTCTCCTCTTTAAAGTGTCTTTTTGGGGCACAAACCCTCTTTTCATTCAGTCCTGTGCACAGGTGTCTGGGAAGGAGTCCTGTGCTTTCCCCCAGGGCAAGTAATAAATCATAATGCCCAGAGCTGTAGGACTTCCATAGAAAGAGGGTTGGCTTTTAACCAGTAATGGGTTGGTTTGTTGGTTTTAACTGAACACAATGTCTCTGTGACTATTTATTGTTGTTCCTGCTGCTTTTAAAAAGGCTTTATAGGCTCTTGTTAACTACATCTGAAGGCTAGAGTGGAAAGGGGGCTACAGAAAGGCTGGGGCAGGACTTTTTAATAGGGTTTGTGATGGCAGGACTAGGAAGAATGGATGAAAATTAAAAGAGGGGAGATTTAGGCTGAAGATAAGGAAGAAATTCTTTCCTGTCAGGGTTGTGAGCCACTGGAAGAAGTTGCCCAGAGAGGTTGTGGATGCCCCCTCAATCCCTGGAGGTGTTTAAGGCCAGGCTGGATGAGGCATTGAGCATCCTGGTGTAGTGGGAGGTGTCATTGCCAATGGCAGGGGGGTTGGAACTTGATGGTCTTTAGGGTCCCTTCCAACCCAAAATATTCTATGATTCTATGGTTCTATGAATTGACTAATTCTGGGAGGAGGCAAGTTCTTAAAGCAGTCTCTGGCTTCAAATTTTCTGTTGTTATTTGTGGCAGAGACTCAGAGGAGCTGTGATGTCTGAAACATGAAGAAAAACAATTTAATTTTATTCAATAAAATTTATTTAATGACCTACTGTTCAGCTGTAGTATTTACCCAAACCAGTCTCCAGTAGTTTCTTATAAAATTAACAGAGTAATTCTTGTCCATTTGTGATGTAAAGCAATCCATTTAAATGATAAGGATTTGAAATCCCACCTTTTTGTGCAGATTTTTGAACATCAGGCTTTACTATTGGAGGAGAAAATTCTCTGTTTTGCCTTGCCTGCCTGTCTTTTTCTCTGGGCAGCTCTTCAAATTTCAGAGAGTTCTCCTTTCCAGGCAATCCAAACTTCAAACCAGATTTACTGCTCCAGTAAATAAGTCCAAAAAACCAGCCCAAAGTAGTCCTGGCTCTCCTGTTCATCATTTCTTTAATAATGCAGATATTTCTATCAGAGTTTAAATGTTTCCCTTCAGAGGCTGTTCAGGGAACTGTAAATCAAAATTAAAGTTTAACTTTGAGGACGTGTTACCCAGTAGGAGACTGTTATTTACAGTCTCCCTGCTCTTCAGCTCCAAATACATCCAACTTCTCAAATTTGAATCAGCACTAAAAGGGTTTTTGAACCTGCTAAGTTCACTGTCACCCTGACTTCTGTGAGTTTTGGGGGCATTTTAGTCAGGTTTTGAGGGTTTTTTTGTCCCATGGTGAGACAGAAATGAAACCTTATCTTCTTTATTTTTTGGGTGTAGCCCATCCTCCATGGAAAAACATCTCAGGCTTTTGTATTTTACTTTCCTCCAGCCCATCTTTGTCTTTCTCTGTCGTCCTCCTGGGGGAGGTAAAATGGAGAAGAGCTTTTCCTTAGGACTTGGGTAATATCCATCTGGAGGAGACATCACTAAATCCCATTGAAGGCCATTCTGATGACATTCCTAAAAAAACCTCAGCTGATAACAGGGAAGTTTTTCCAGATCTGAATTATTTTAGCAAGGAAGAGAATTTAAGCTACAGAAATAATAATGAAGTGTAGTATCTAATGAACTTATGGTGTAAGATGGAATCAAAAGATTATAAACAGAAACTTTTTCATTAATGCTGGTAAGCATTAATGTAGGTTGAGAGAGGTTTTCCTCCACCTCTGCTCTGCCCTTGTGAGACCACACCTGGAGTGGTGTGTCCAATTGTGGGACCTTGAGTTGAAGAAGGACAAGGAACTGCTGGAGAGACACCAAGCACAGAGACATCNGAAATAATAATGAAGTGTAGTATCTAATGAACTTATGGTGTAAGATGGAATCAAAAGATTATAAACAGAAACTTTTTCATTAATGCTGGTAAGCATTAATGTAGGTTGAGAGAGGTTTTCCTCCACCTCTGCTCTGCCCTTGTGAGACCACATCTGGAGTGGTGTGTCCAATTGTGGGACCTTGAGTTGAAGAAGGACAAGGAACTGCTGGAGAGACACCAAGCACAGAGACATCAAGGTGATGAAGGGATTGGAGCATTTCCCTTGTGAGGAAAGGCTGAGGGAGCTGGGTGTCTTTTCTTGGAGAAGAGGAGACTGAGGGGTGACGTCATTCATGTCTATAAATATGGAAAGGGTGACTAGATCATCTAGTGTGGTTCCTTCCAACTCCTGATATTGTGTGATTCTGTGAAGAGATTCCTCTATACTATGAGGATATTGAGACACTGGAAGAGGTTGCCCAGAGAGGTTGTGGATGCCCTCTCAATCCCTGGAGTTGTTTAAGGCCAGGCTTGATGAGGCACTGAGCAACCTGATCTAGTGAGAGGTGTCCCTGCCCATGGCAGGGGGGGTCTCCTTCTCTGGAGACATTCAAACCCATCCTGTGTGACCTGGTCTAGGTGTTCCTGCTCTGGCACGGGGATTGGACTAGATGATCTGTTGAGGTCCCTCCAATCTCTGATTTTCTGTGAAATTTTTCTTGTCTTTTTTTTAATCTGAGTTTTTGTTTTTGTTTGCTACTAATACTGTTGTTAAATCAGAAGGGGCTGGAGGGAATAATTTGGATTAAGGGCAAGAGAGACAAAGTTCTGAGCTCTGTTTGTGAATGCACTAATGAGACATTATATCATAACAGGGAAAAGTAGGACCATGATGCAGAGAAACACCTAAACATGTGGCAGAGGGGTTGGAACGAGATGATCTTTGAGGTCCTTTCCAACACACACCATACTGTGACTGTGTGCTTCTCCTAAGGGAGTGACAGAATCATCTAAGTCTTCTTTACACAATGTCTGAAGGGGATTTCAATTCAAGCCCAGCATCTGTGTAGGCTTCAAAATATGGGAAAAGGTTTTTTTGTTTATTTTAAATTATTACTTTCAAAGTTGTTCTTTTTTCCCTCACGGAGTCAAGGTGAACAGTGGGAATATTTAGTATGAAGTTAGAAGCACAAAACCATTACTTCAAATTAGTAGTAAGCCTCTTCCATAGTGTTGCGTTGCCTTTGGGAGCAGTAAATTAGTTATTTAGCTGGGCAGAGGTGGTGAAAAAAATAATTTTCTCTGGATTTCCAGCTTTTTGTTTTCCCCTCTTGAAGAAGGGGCTGAAATTTCACCCTGGAGAATTGTGAGTTGGGACAAAATTTGTAGAGAAAAATCCTAATTAAAAGCATCATTCCACACTTTTCTTCCAAGATTACATCTTCTACCCTGTTCATCTTCATGCCTCTAGATGTAACACAACTCAACAAGTCTCTAGCAGCCAAGGAGACATGTAATTTAAAGGCTATTTCAGCATTTGATTAAGCACACAGTGATAAGTACAAGCCCATGCCCTGCAGGCATGACAAGAGGCAATTATGTTCTGAGGTCAAAAGCGAGGGGGAGAAGAAAAAGCCCAAGATTTTTGATGACTTACTTAATTTTCCCGGCTCCTGAAATTAGCAGAGACAAAGTTCTAAATCGCCCTGATAAAATCCTGTCATTATCTCTTGCCTGTTTCACCCTTGGCTCTCCCTTTGCCCTGCAGTAGCTCAGGAGGATGATTTTCCCCCCACTAAGTGGCTGCACTTAGAAAGCTGGATGTTTAAATGCTTAAAAGGAGTGTTTCTCTGTAAAATCTTTTGAAGTTCTGCTGGCTGTGTTTAGGTGCCTGTCCTGGAAGAAAACTCCTCTTTTCCAAAATAATAAGCAGCCATCAGCACCTCTTCACTTGAAGCCAACCATGAGGTTATTTAGAGGATCAAATAAAGAGATCAGTGGGAAACTGCAAAGATGGGGAGCTCCTCAAAGGAGGGAAAAGTGTATTGATGAAATAATACAGTCATGTTGTGTATTTAGAATCATAGAATGGGTTGGGTTGAAAGGAACCTTCAAGATCATCTAGTTCCAACCCCCCTGCCATGGGCAGGGACATCTCCCACTTGTCCAGGTTGTTCAGTGCCTCATCCAGCCTGGCCTTAAACACCTCCAGAGAGAGGGCATCCACAACCTCTCTGAGCAACCTCTTCCAGAGTCTCACCACCCTCCCAGGAAAGTATTTCTTTCTTCTCACCAGCTTGAAACTCCCCTCTTCCAGTTTGCATCCATCATTCCTAGTCCTGTCATGCCATATCCTATTAAAAAGTCCTACCGCACTCTTTCTGTAGCCCCCTTCAGGTATTGAGAAGCTCCTCTGAGGTCCCTCCTGAGCCTTCTCTTCTCCAGGCTGAGCAGCCCCAACTCCTCCAGCCTGTCCTCACAAGAGATGTGCTCCAGCCCTCTCATCATCTTCATGGCCATCCTTTGGTCCCACTCCAGCAGATCAGTCCTAATAAATCTTCAGTACAGAAGAGGTGTCCAATATAGAACAAATGTTCTCTCACACGTGGAGCAGCAACATGTTTAATAGCTTTCCATAAACTTCTGTATTTTCACCTTAACTATGAATTCCTTCTCCAGAAGTCCTTGCACCATCGTTGCCCATAGAATCGCTGTGTGATCAGGATGTTATCTTTGCCCTCATATCAACTTGAAATGTAATATAACCCTATTGCTGGTAGCAGTTCCTAATGTCTCATTTGCAACAAAACATGAGACTGGTTGCATATTTCAAGAGTTCCTATTTTAACGGATACACCAAGTGAATTCTCTGCCAATTAATTTCTGCAATTTTAAGTGGGATTTTCCTCATCCATTATCCATTTTATTACTTTGACAGTATAGAATAGTTACTGAAGAAAAATGCTTAGGAATTAACAGCAGAAGGGTATTTTTGAAGTTAGAGGTTTGAGTTTTGTTTTCCACCGTGGAAACTGTAAAAAGTAAAGCAGTATCAGCATCTTCCTTTGCCATTTTGGTAGCCTCTCAGAGAAAGGACCCAAATTCCCCAAGAGCTGGGCCAAAACATCACTGAGATCAGTTAATATTGATTGTAAACCTCCTTTTGCCATTTTCTTGGCAGCTAATAGTAGTCCTCTAAGCACATGGCAGGAGGAAAGGAGGGCACTTGGCCCTCTTGTTCTGCCAAAAGCTGCTAGACACCTTCTGCCTCCTGTGTTGCCAATCTGCTTAGGTTCTCTTTCAAACACAAGAGGCTTGAAAAGACAGTTCTCTTGCCAAATCAGCAGCCTGGCATCACAAGTTTTCTGGTCAGCAATGGGTTTGGCAATGCTAAAGGTGAAGCAGGCACATAGGAACAACCCTACCGTTGCCACAGAGTCCTTCATCTCTCAGAGAAGGGGGTGCTGCTGGTGCTTCCATGGACTCACCCTTTTAAGCAATCTTAGTGACTCATGATATTGTTTGTAGGACAGCTGAAATTATGGATGGAAAGTGGAAGAGAGGAGATTCAGGATGGAGATAATAAATTCTTTAAGGTGAGGGTGGTGAGACACGGGAAGAGGTTGCCCAGAGAGGTTGTGGATGCCCCCTCAATCTCTGGAGGTGTTTAGGGCCAGGATGGACAAGGCACTGAGCAAGGCACTGGTGTAGTGGGAGGTGTCCTGCCTATGGGGGAACTAGGTGATCTTGAAGGTCCCTTCCAACCCAAACTGTTCTCTGGAATTGCTTGACTTTGCCATCTCTCCCTTCCTGGTGGGTTTATTTCTTCAATCAAATCCTGTCTCTCTGTGCCATCCTTCCTCCTCCACTTGCCTTGTCATCAATTAGTGATGTAAAGTCAAGGGTAAGGACAAGGTTTTGTATCTCAGAGGTTGGTGCTTGTCATCTTGGCTTCCCTCTCTAACAGGAGAGCTTGGTCACAGTAAAAATTTACTACATTACATAAATACATTGTGCAATGTAAGCCCAGGGAAAAACTAATTTTGTCATTCTAGGATATCTTAGACCATCCAAACCCTAAAGCTGTGCTAAGCATAGGCTATTTGGGTTGGTTATCACTGTGCCATGGAGGGAAAGTGAGCTGTTGAAAGGATCAAACCTTTTCTGGCTCCTCTGTGACCATCACATAGAGATGCAGGTTTCATTTGTATGCTGAGTTTTGGGATTGGTAAAAACTGGAAAACATCATTAGAAAACATCATCCCTGCCACTGGAAACCTTTGTGGTGTAAGTTTTCATGCCTGTGGAATAAGGAAGGGAAGGGGTTGGCTTCTCTTTCCACTTGTGGCTGGTGCATTGGGCTGGAAAAGTAATATTTGGTTCCCAGCTTTGCTGTGGATTCCCCAGGAGGTCTTCTGGAAGAAGCCACATTATGCTTCTGCATCTCAGACGTGGATGGAAGTACATAGCTACTTCATCTGGATATTTGGGGGATTTATAAATTTACATTTGTCAAGCAGTTGCAGGTGTTTGGATCAGAAAGTCTCTAAGGATGGGCAATATTATTGATTGTTATGTGAGTTTATTTACTTTAGGGCTTTGATTTCAAGGTATCTGAAAGCGTGTTTGTGTTTTTGTTTTTTTTTTTTCTTTTGCAAACTGTAGCCTGGATTTCTTTTAAAACAGGTAAGATTTCTGAGAGCTCTTTTAAATTGAACTTTGCAACTTGTTGGTGGTGTTGAACGTGCAGATAAATCCAATGCTAAGCTGAAACTGAAGTTCAGTTACACAGTGTCCTATGGAGCAGGTGGAGAGAGATTCTCCTCCCCCTCTACTCTGCCCTGGTGTTACCACATCTGGAGTTTGTGTCCAGTTCTGGGGCCCTCAGTTGAAAAAGGACAGGGAACTGCTGGAGAGATTGGAGCATCTCCCTTGTGAGGAAAGGCTGAGGGAGCTGATTCTCTTTTGGTTGGTCAATGTAAAGAATTTCTTTCTTATGTCTAGCCTGAATCTACCCCCTTCCAGTTTACATCCATTATTTCTTGTCTTCCCATTGCATATCTGATTAAAAAGTCCTCCCCCTGCCTTTCTGTAGCCTCCTTCAGGAATTGATAAGTCACTATGAGGTCCTTGATATTCTGTGATTCTGTGATTGCCCTTTCCATGCAAAATCTCACAGCAGAGCCCAAATTTTTAGGATGTTTGCCAGAACCCACAGGCCAACTCCTGGCATGCTGCAGGCTACAGCAAAAGCCATCAGGCTTGTGTTTTCTGAGGGACCAAGCAAAGGTTGTGGTGCGATGCAGATGTTGTGACATCTGCAGCAGGACAGATGCAATCTTAGTGAGCAGGTGGGATGCTGGTGCTGGGATTGCTTGCTGTCAGAAAATTTTCCCTGGTTGATCAGGTACAACACAGGGCTGTGATTTTTTTGTATTAAAGCCAAGTAGCTTTTCACCTTGTAAGCAGAAGTAGCAACACTGCCATAGATATTTCCCTATTTCAGTAAGAGATTTTAAAAAACCTTTATAAAAGGGACCATTAGATTATTTTTGAGATGATGAAATGAAGTCACTGAGCAGAGAAGGGGTTGCTCTGAGCAGGCAGCAAGCTGGGAATCAGCCCCCATTTCCACAGGCTTTATCTCAGTGGGAGTCACAGCCCCATCTCCTCAGCATGTTGTGTCATGGTACTGTCTCCACTTCTGGAGATCTCAACAGAAGAAGGACATTGAGCTGTTGGAGCAGGTCCAGAGGAGGACCATGAAGATGATGGAGAGGGCTGGAGCACCTCCCTTCTGAGGACAGGCTGAAGGATTTGGGGTTGTTGAGCCTGGAGAAGAGAAGGCTCAGGAGGGACCTCATAGTAGCTTCTCAATCATAGAATTGTTGAATGGTTTGGGTTGGAAGGGACTTAAAGATCATCTAGTTCCAATTCCCCTGCCATAGGGGTCCTGCAGAAAGGCTGGGGTAGGACTTTTGAATGGGATGTGTGATGGCAGGACTAGGAGTGATGGGTGCAAATTAGAGCAGAGGCGATATAGGCTGTGTAGAAGAAAGAAATTCTTTATGGTGAGGGTGGTGAGACTCTGGAAGAGGTTGCCCAGATAGGTTGTGGATGCCCCCTCAATCCCTGGAGGTGTTTAAGGCCAGGCTGGATGAGGCATTGAGCAACCTTGTCTAGTCAGAGGTGTCCCTGCCCATGGCAGGGGGGTTGGAACTAGATGATGTTGAAGGTCCCTTCCAACCCAAACCATTCTATGATATTGTGTGTATTTGTGTATTCTTCTCTCAAATCTTAGTGTCTTGATAGATGCTTCCCTGTCACGATAGCCCCTCATTCTCTTGGGAGAGTGTGCACTTTGGAGCTCTTCTAGGAGCAAATAGCAGCCTTCAGTGGGCTAATTTAAATGAGGAGCATTTTCTTCCTTTCTCTGCAGCTTTTGCAGAGGCACTGAGCAACCTGCTCTAGTTGGAGGTTTTCCTACCTGTGGCAGTGGGGTGGGAACTAGATGTTCTTGAAGATCCCTTCCAACCCGACGCATTTTATGATTCTCTGAGTGCAGCACAGCTAAACCCTGCTGCTAAATCCTGAGCCCTGCTTCTAATCCCTGCCTGGGTGTGGAAAGTAAAGGTTTTTCTGTGTCACTGTGTTTAATCCTTGCAGCTTTCAGCCGTGCCCCAGTGCCCATGGCCGTGGTCCGGAGGGAACTGTCCTGTGAGAGTTACCCCATCGAGCTGCGTTGCCCGGGGACAGATGTCATCATGATTGAAAGTGCCAACTATGGGAGGACTGATGATAAAATCTGTGACTCTGATCCTGCTCAGATGGAGAATATCCGCTGTTATCTGCCAGATGCCTATAAGATTATGACTCAGAGGTATGGCTTTTAATATTCTCTGTTTGCTGACTCTGTGGGGTTTGTTTTTTTTTTTTAATCCGCTGGGTACACACCAAGTTTGTGCCCGTGTTTGCAGGAGAAAATGCAGGTGCTTGGCTGTATGTGCTCAGAATTAGAGCTATCACTGCTAAACTGTGGGTTTAGCAGAGTTTGGTTAGCATGCTGCAATATCAACAACACTTGCTCTAAGTCCTGCTCATCAGTCATATTGATCCTCACTGTCTGCCATATTAGAATATCAAGGTTCTTCATAAACATTTGTCTCATCTTCCTCAAATGCACATTCAGTGCCTTTTGTTCTGTGTTGCCAACAAGAAAAAAACCCATATTTTATGCTCAGAATAACATTTTAGAACACAAAGAGGAATCTCCATCTTATATCATGTTGCCAGGCTTGGTTTTAGGGTGGTTCTGAATTGCCACACAACTCCCATGAGGTCTTACAAGAGAGGTCCTGAATTTCTCTATAATAATTGTGCTTTTGAAGTGTGACTGGTGCATCTGGTAATGGTAAATCTATCTAAACAGGCTCCTGTATCAGAGAGGCAGGTCCTAAAAGTTTACTCCAGTTTAGAGGTTTCCTGGTTGTGGAAAGGTGTTGTGTTGCTGAATTTTTCATGGTATTTTTAGCACCAGACCTGTTGTGGGAAGGTTTTGTAATTCACAGTTCTTGACATGGATTTGCATTCAGCAGGTCTCTCCTGTGAATAATTACTCAGCACATTTGTCTGTTAATTAAACTGTAATAGAAATTAGTATTTTAGGGCATTAACAATGGCATTCTTACAGGCAAAGTGTTGCTCATTGAATTTGTGATGGCAATGTGACCTTATGGTACAAGGTTTTAATGGAGTATAGAATCATAGAATGGTTTGGGCTGGAAAGGACCTTAAAGATCTTGTTCCAACCCCTCTGCCATAGGCAGAGACAGCTCCTTCTAGACCAGGTTGAGTGCAGCCCTGAAGAGAAGGATTTGGGGGTGTCGGAGGATGAAAAACTCAGCATGATCTTCCAGTGAGCACTTGGAGCCAACACAGTTCTGGGCTGCATCAAGAGAAGTGTGACCAACAGGTCAAGAAAGGTGGTTTTGTCCCTCTACTGGGTTCTTGTGAGGTTCCACCTGGAGTACTGAGTCTAGTTCTGGAGCTCTCAACATAAGAAGGACACTGAGATGTTGGGGTGGGTCCAGAGGAGGGGCACAAAGATGATGAGTGGGCTGGAGCACCTCCCTTGTGAGGACAGGCTGAAGGAGTTGGGGTTGTTCAGCCTGCAGAAGAGAAGGCTCATGGGGGACCTCATAGTGACTTCTCAATACTTGACGGGGGCTACAGAAAGGCTGGGGTAGGACTTTTTAGTAGTACATATGATGGCAGACCTAGGAGTAATGAAAATTGGAATAGGGGTGATTCAGGCTGGAGATAGGAAAGAAATTCTTTGCTGTAAGGGTGGTGAGACCCTGGAAGAGGTTGCCCAGAGGTGTTTAAGGCCAGGCTGGATGAGGCACTGAGCAACCTGGTCTAGTGGGAGGTGTCCCTGCCCAACGCAAGGGGTTTGGAATTCAATAATCTTGAAGGTCCCTTCCAACCCAAACTATTTTATGATTCTATGAAGAATTAGACCTTGAATTGTTGAGAGGTCTCATGAAAAATAGCCTTGGCATTGCATATGTCACCTATAAGCCCATTCTTTGAGCTGATCCTCTTTGTGTATCTGGCTGAAGTTCTGTTTGTGGGCTTCTGTTTTGAAGGGTAACAGCTTGCCATCAGCTGGTCACTTAGATTCAGTGTGGTTTTAAGGGAATTACTGTAGTACTCCTGTTCAGGTTGTTTGTGGCTTCAAGTAGAAATCCATAATCCTCTGCATATTGGCAGAATAAAACCATGTCATCTCTTTTGTGGGCTGTTGTAGTGTGCAAAGTATTAAAATCTTTATATACAGGAGGTAGTAATGTTCTCCAGGTGCTAGTTTTCAAGCCAAATGCAGAGCTCTGCAGTTTTCTGCTCGGTCCCCACGTGGAGCAAGTTTGCAATAAACATGTGTGTCCACAGTACTGGGCTGAAAATTAATTAATCAGTTCCAGGTATCATCACTGCAGAGTCAAAACAGCTTGGAGAAGAGAGAATTAGCAGGGAAGGACATCTCTGGGGCAAAATGTCTTCTATTTAGGCAGAAAGTGGTGCCCCATGTGTAGCAAGTTTGCAATAAACATTAACTCTTTGGTCAGGGAGGGCATAAAATCATGTGTGTCCACAGCACTGGCCTGAAAATTGATTATTCAGCTCCAGGTATCATCACTGCAGAGTCGAAACAGTTTAGAGAAGAGAGAATTAGCAAGGAAGCACATCTCTGGGGCAGAACATCTTCCTATTTAGGCAGAAAGTGGTGCCCCACGTGTAGTAAGTTTGCAATAAATATTAACTCTTTGTTCAGGGAGGGCATAAAATCATGTGTGTCCACAGCACTGGCTTGAAAATTGATTATTCAGCTCCAGGTATCATCACTGCAGAGTAAAAATAGCTTAGAGAAGAAAGAGTTAGCAGGGAAGCACATCTCTGGGGCAAAACATCTTCCTATTTATGCTGAAATTGGTGCCCCATGTGTAGTTAGTGTGCAATAAACATTAGCCCTTTGGTCAGGGAGGGCATAAAATCATGTGTGTCCACAGCACTGGCCTGAAAATTGATTATTCAGCTCCAGGTATCATCACTGCAGAGTCAAAATAGCTTGGAGAAGAGGGAATTAGGAAGGAAACACCATCTCTGGGGCAAAATGTCTTCCCATTTAGACAGAAAATGGTGCAGAAGAAGGAAACTACGAAGGAGGAAACTTCTCCTGAGGGGAAAAAACATCCCTTCTGATTGAATATTAAATTCTGTGGGGCTTTGCATGATGCTGAGTATCAGTGAGGAAGGAAAAAGTGGTGTCTCTTTCCATTTAAGCCCCTTGATGGTCAATTTTCATGAAGGTGCCTGCTGTCACCTTGTTAATTGGGTACAAACTTTCTTAAAACTGTGTTTTTCTTGGAAGACTGGGTAAAAAAAAAGGAGAAAGCACTCTCCCTTGTATTTTTATGTCAGTCTTCCTTCTTTTTTTGACTCTCCATTAATTCAGAGAGCTGAAACAATTTTAAAATAAAGCCATTAAAATGAAATATGTTCTTAGGATGCAAACCAGCCTGCCAGCTCACAGCTGTGAGGATGCCTTTTGGAGCTGAACTTCTGGGGGGGGAAAGCAGTTGAAAAGGAAAGTGGTGTCAGGAACAATGGCATTTTCTTCTGAAAGCCTCTACCTGCAAAATTCATCAGGATTTGGGTGGGAAAACAGATGAAGGCAGGCTTTAACACAACCAGCTTGTCTTTGCTAACACAGCAGGTTGGGGAAGCAGCTACTAGGGGGCTAAAGCAGTGTGTGGGGTGTCCATGGTGTGTGTCTGCCTGTGCAAAGGAAAACCACACACCCCCTGCATGCTTATTATGCATTGATTAATTATTACATCCATAAATACACAGTCCCCTAGTAGGTTTTCTCTAATAAGTTGGCAGTTTTTAATCAGACCCACTGTAGAGCTGACTGACACAATTATGGTGTTGCTATGGGGAGGGGGAGAGGGAAAAGGTGGGAAGAAAAAGGGGAGACAGAGATGTTAGTGTGTGAGGTGAGGCTGGGAGGGAGCAGATTTATGGTAGATATTAGCAATTGCCTCCCCCCATCCCCCACAAGTAAGAAATAAGTTAGAATGTTCTTTTCTCCTGTATGTTTATTGAAATTAATTTTGCAGCCAAGTGTGTGGGTTTATTTTGAAAGGGAAGGGCATAAATCTGATGAGGTGTGTGTGTGGACCCACAAGGAGCTCTTGCTGCCAGCATTGCCCTGAAAAAATCTTGAAATTCTTGAGAGTATTGCTCAAAGTAAAGAAATTTTAAACACCTTGTAGGGATCTATTTGAAAGAAAATGAAATCTGTGGCCTATTCTGCTTTTTAACCTGTACCAGCTCTTTGAGCCTTCATGTAGGAGCAACCTGTAAAATAGAGCTTTATATGCTGAAGTTTTTTTTTTTCTGATAAGAGAAAAATGGATTTCCTAGCATGTTTGCTTTGGAGAAATGTCTTTTGGAGGGCTGGAACAAACAATTAAATTCTAACCATGCCCATTGTAAACTGTGCACTGTATCATGGGACACTTTGCTACATCCTCCCTTGAGCAACTGTTACACAGAATTAACATCTCATCCCTTCAAACAGCCAGGGTTCCTTGCAAATAACAGAGAAAAGCAGCCTCCTGCTAGAATTGCCATTATTTTTACACTGTTAACGCTGCTGTTTAGTCTATTTAAATATACCCTGAAGAAAAACTTAAAAAAAAAAAGTAACTATCAGCATGTTCCATTGAATTTCTTGGTGGATGCTTTCCACCAGGGAAACGCCCAGCTCAGAAAGACAAGATCTGTCTATTAATTTTCATGTGCTGATGCAACCTGGGCTAGTGGGAGATGTCCCTGCCCATGGCAGGAGGGTTGGAACTAGATGATGTTGAAGGTCCCTTCCAACCCAAACTATTGTATGATTCTATAAGTCAATGTAATGCAGGCAAGGGAGTTGAACATTTAGTTGCCTCCTCCTTGATTCAGAGTAATCAACAAGTGTGTCCTCCTTTCCTGGGCTGAAGACAATGGAAGGAAGAAGATGAGGGGATCTTGTTTTCCATGATGATACATCCTGGGGAATAGGCAGTAGGTGGGGAGATGTTCTCC
>VZTY01018061.1:0-29245 GCA_013400935.1 Turnix velox | reverse complement strand
GGTGTCCCCGCCTATTGCAGGGGTGTTGTTACTTGATGATCTTTAAGGTCCCTTCCAACTTGAACTATTCTGTGTCTCCATTTTATTAGCATCTAAACACATGGGACCTTTCTCAATCAATCTATTCCCTTACTATTCACTATCATAAATGCAATCAGAATGCACAATTCCTCTCATAACGTTCAAACTCAAAAATTAACTCTTCTGTTCCCAGCACTCCTACTAGGATAGTAATATCTCACTCCAACTGGAAATCAGTAATCCAATTATTTCACTTATTTCATATACCCACTGGTACACCGTGGCCCAAGTTTATTCTTAGAGATTTGTTATATTCTCTCTTCTGTTCCTACTGCATGGATAAATGAGGCCCACTTTTTCAGCCTTCCTCCCCATTTACCACTCAGGAATAAAAAGCTTAAGAATAATAAGAAGAACTGAAGAGCATGTTATCATTTTCCTAATCCATATTAGGGATGCTATTAAACTGATATTAACAAATTGAAAAAGGATTTAAACATTTTGTCATTAAGTTCCCCATAGTAAAATGAATCCCAGTGTTCATCATTCTGTTGTACTAATTGAACAGTTTTAACTACAATGGTCAGAATGTACGCACAAGCTGTTTATCACTACTGGCCTTTGAGCTCCAGTATACTCAAAGGACACTATACTTCAGATGTGATAATTACTGATTTCTTGCATTTTTACTGAAGAGGCAGAGTAGAGTTCCAACAGAGAGTTTCACATTAATCAGAGCTAACAGGCTACTTATTAATAATAGAGGTATGATTATAATAGAAAACATCTATTCAGACCAACATTTGCAGGTACTAATTCCAAAAACTGTTTAAATTGATATCAGAAAGTAGATTTAGTCTCTGCTCTTTGGGGAAATTCAAGAAAATTAATAATTTATCTGAAGCATAAGAAATGTTAAAGACTATTAATTATTCACCCACAAACAATAGCATATCCTCCATTCTCTGCTTCCTACAAGGTCAATAATTTTCCTAACATCTTTTCTTCTTAATTATAAAAACTCTGATAGAAGATACTTCTTCATGAATTGTAAATGCCTTCAAATGATAATACTTAAATGAGCATACAGAGAAAATATGTTTAACTGAAGGGCAAATTACAGACAATTAATGGAATTCAATCTTCTGGGTGACTTCTGAACGATTTTTCAAGTTTCAGGAGACATTCATGGTGCAAAAAAGCTAAGAAGTGGTTGTGGATGTTCTCTCTCTGGATCTGTTCAAGGCCAGGCTGGACAAGGCACTGAGCAACCTGGTCTAGTGGGAGGTGTCCCTGTCCATGACAGAGGGGTTGGAACTAGATGATCTTTAAGATCCCTTCGAACCCAAACTATTCTATCATTCTATTTAAATTGTACGCATTCTTACCTTTATATAGGTACTCAAAATACAGTCAAAGAGGTTTATCAAAGCAACACAGGCCATGAAAAATTAGATGCATGTATGTATGATTTTATATACAGATATAAAAAATAAGTTTGTTTCAACTTATGGGAAACCATTCTTTTTTATACCTAATTTTTTGATTCTATCCACAAAAAGGCACTATAGTACTGCTCAGTATTCACTATAGTCAACCAATCTATATGCCTGAAATTACGCATCAAAAAGCATTTACCAGAATAAACATTCATTGTAATATCATTAGTGAATTTTTCTACATCTGTATCAGAAAACATTTCTTGTTACTTTTCTCTGTATAATCTGTAAGTTTATAATACATCTTTATGATTCTGAAGATTTACAAGACTGTCAGCTGGAAGAGAACAATGGCAATAGAAAAAAATAACTCCATATATCTGGCAAAGTCACTGTGATAGCCTGCAGAGCATGTCTTCTCTGCATCCGATAACAATAAAATCAATTGCTAGATATGAGGAACAAGTTTCATCTAACACTGTATAATTACAATGAAATTATCTTTACAGTTGAAACTAATCTTTGCAAGTGATACTTAT
This sequence comes from Turnix velox, assembly GCA_013400935.1. Lineage (NCBI taxonomy): Eukaryota > Metazoa > Chordata > Aves > Charadriiformes > Turnicidae > Turnix > Turnix velox. The sequence goes on along the minus strand of VZTY01018061.1, from coordinate 27,246 downwards.
GGGTTTGTTTTTTGAAGATAAGATGGAATTACTGTATTCTTGACCTTCTGAATTCTGTACTAGCTTGAATCTAAATCATGTTATTACATTTCTAATTTGCTTAAGTTTGTAATGGTTTATTCTAGCTGTTTAATCAAAAACTAAGACTGTGCAGATTCCATAGGGAGCAGCTAGGAGCAAATACAGACAACACGAAGACAAGCAGGAGCACATAGAGAACACTGTGTTTGGATGCCCAGTGAAGCTGGAATTGTCACGTACCACAACGGCAGTTGAGGCTATAGATTTTCTAGCAAACATCACACATGTCACAAGAACCAAGTACCTTATTATTCCAAGTCACATGTATATAACTTCATTAAAACGAATTAGTGACAAATTCAAGGGCATTCTTCTGAATGCACACAAAGAGCTAGCAGTAGCTAGATAAATTGCACACTCACAGTTACACTTGTGCTTTGCAGTAACTAGAGGCAAACTTTTTCCTTGTTAGTCACACCTTTATTTTATAATTAACAGGCAGCAAAGAAGCTAAACTACCACAGCCTTGATTTCTAGAAGAAACCTTAGTAAGAACCATAGGAAATATAACCTCAATCTCTACCTCATATCTTGTGGTCCTGGTACAGCAAGTCATCAACATTCTGTTCTCAGTAAGGACTTGCACCTAATTTTCTTAATGGCATACAGGACACAGTGAAGCTGTATTTAGAGGCCTGAATATTCTAAATAGCATTACAACAATAAAGCTCTATTTGGAGAGCTCAATCTAATTAATGATACAAAGAAAAGTAACTTGCTTCCATTATATACCACTTAAATGTGCAAATGCCTCACTGAGACCCTGCACTCCTCCACTGCAACAGAATCTCTAAATTTTATTAGGGAGGAATAACAACATTTCTTATTTTGTCAATAACCAATGAAAACAGTTGGGGTAGATTTTGATAGGACTTTCCTTGAGTTGTTTTGAGAAACCATTTAAACCACAGGAGTCCTAAATACTTGTTCTAGTTAGATTAAATAATTTCTCCTTAAAAGCAGAGGTGTGCTATAGAACAGAATACTTAATGGAGAAGATAATACTGGCACAGTGGCAAAGAGCATTGCTTAAGGGGAAGGAGAAGAGGGAGGAACAACTCCAAGGTAAAGACATTTCTATATGCAACAGAAAAGGTTACACAGACACAGGAAAGACAGTTACTGAGACTTAGTACAGCATTAAAAGGTCTCTAAAGATTCCCTGACTTCTAGATACACAGGAAGAAGAAATAGCACTGTACCAAGAACTACATTCCCTCACAAAACTCACTACAAGGTGTCTCAGAACTGATAGTACTGAATGAACAAAAGAATTCAGCTTTAAAACACATACTACTATAGTACTTAACACAACCTTCTTTCACTTACTACGAATTAAGCCACCAAGTGGAACATATACTACTTCCCTTAAACGTATCTTGTCAATAGCAATTCACTGTGATCACATGAAACTCGCATTTAAAGATAACCACAAGGATCAAAAAATAACTTAGCGATTAAAAAGATATACTTACATCTGGATATTCTTTTACAGGCACATATAGTTTCTCTTGTAACTGTACAATAGGTCCCACAGCATCTGGTAATTCTGCACTTCTCTTCTCCGTACTACCATTTAATGTGTCGTTATACATGTCTTTCCGTACTCTGCTAATTTCTGTGGGGGGAAAAACGTATATTAAGTATTAAACACAGTAACAGATTATAACCAAGCATGACAGTCTTCTCTTTCTGAACTTCCCAAATCTTAAAGCCATTTTCTTCTCTTTCATGAACATCATGGTAACTTGAAAGAAAAATCTACTCCAGTTTTGTTTAGGCCTTTGTGTTTGGGATTTCTGAGAGGTTTTTGGGTTTGAGGTTTTTAACACAGGATGTGACAATAAGCTAGTAAGTATTGTTGCACTGATCACCCCTAGTGAGATAATGAAAAAATGAAGGCATAGAAAGAGGACTTATAAGTACTGATTCTATCGATTAAACCCATAATACTTGCACCTGTAAGGTATTCACTTTTAAGACATAGCTGAGCAGTTACTAACAAGGTAGTTAAAAATGGATAATTTGATTCAAATTCAGTCTACTTTCACTAAACTGTAACAATGATGGACACAAAGCTTTCCCTTGCTTCACAAGAAAATGTTCTTAGTAAGAGATTTCATTTTATTTATAGAAACTAGGGAGGCAAGGGAGAGCACCAAGAATGACGAAATCTCTGAAACACAGTGGACTTAATTTTCAATCAAACTAGTCAGAATTAATTTGATCAAACTTACTCTGCATACTAAAGAACAAGTGGTTTCCCTCCTGGAAAATTACATAATCCTATATACTATTAAGTGATTTGGTGGTTAACACCTGCTTAGTATGGAGAACACTAATTCTGTCATCATATAATCATAGCTCAAGGAAAAAAACTACAGCTGCTGCACTATATTGACAATTATAGCAACAGGCATAAAATGTTCAAAACTACAACCAGTATTTTATACTGGCATCAGTATATAAAGAAATTCTTTAGCACAAGTCTCTGAACAAATATTATCTTTTGGCAGATGTTGTTTCCTTTTCATTATCTTCAGATTTTCCATTAAACTATACTGAAACAAGCTAGGCAGCCTGCCGAAATACTGAAAGTGAAGTAGCAACATGGTCACTTTTATTTATATTTGGCAGATACAGAGTAGTTGCAGTGAAAATTTAATTTTAAATTGTACCTTTCATGTGGAATACATTCAGTAACATTAGATAGTCTTCACAGGAGAAAAAGTACACTAATCTTTCCTGTGCAAATACTTGTACATCACATTCATGACATTGTAGAGTCAAACATCCAGAACACGCACAGATAGCATAAGTTGACATGAGGACTACCATGAAGTCTAGCTTGTGTAAAACCTAAGTAATCTATCACACTCCAGATGCTAAATGGAATCAAGACATTTACTAATTCAGGATTTTCTACTCCACTACAGCATCAAAACCCAATAAATGATTCCTTCAATATCTCCAGAACATTTTTTGTGACAATTGAAAAATTCAAATAACTATCAGAGACAGCTGATAGTCCAGTCCAAGACATCAGCATTAAAGCATTACTCATCACTTACACAAAACACTATACACAGTGCTTTCTTCAGACAACATCAAATATCATCATAAGCAAAATACCTGAAAAATATAACTAGGAATTGAAAGGAAAAGAACTAGGAAAAACTGATAACTACTAAATTCTGCTCTTATTGAAATAGACAAAGTAGATTATAAACTCTGAAAGCTAATACAGAGCATGTGATCAAACTACAACACGAGTGGTGTGATGTTCACACCCGTGCCCAAAAAGAACCTTGCTGACACAGGACATACCAAATTAAAATACAACCGATATTATAAAAAAATTCAAAACTAGAACAGTAAGTTATAACAATCCATTTACGCAATGAATTGATCAGCACTTCCCCTCAGAAGAAATGAAAAAGAATCTAAGTTCTTGACACCACCACTTAGAATATGGCATACAAGTGATGAAGCAGTGCTGCCCCTGAAAAAAAAGTGCTTACATTTCAAATTTCAGTTCACCTTTTAATGCCTTGGAAAAACTTCAGTTGCTTCCCCTCTGTTCCTCTGAGACCAATCCAGCAGTACACTTTAAATGATTAAACTGTCAGTCCAATGATAAGTGGGCAGCACTTTCAGCAATTTGTCAGCACACTCGGTATCAAAATCCAGTCATTTATTTTTGCAGGACATGCCTGCACAACTCCTCCTGTTGTAGGCAGTTGTAAGGATTGCATCAAACTGACTTCAATACCTAACAGAGCGCACTCATCATTCAGCTCAGAAGGCAGCCAACCATATCCTGGGTTGCAGCAGGTGTCAAGAGGGTTGATTGTGCCCTTTTAATCTGCTTCGGTGAGACCCCATCTGGAGTACTGCATCCACATCTGCTCCCAGGACAGGCTGAGTTGGGGCTCTTCAGCTTGGAGAAGAGAAGGCTCCAGGGAGACTTCATTGCAGCCTACCAAGGGGCTTAGAGGAAAGCTGGGGAGGGATTGTTTGCTGAGGCACGTAGCAATAGGAAAAGGTGTTTAAAGTTGAGCAGGGTATGTTCAGATTAGACATTAGGAAGAAATTCTTCACCGCGAGGGTGTTGAGCAACAGGAACAGGTTGCCCAGGAGCCCTACACCGCTTCAAGGACAGGCTTGATGAGGCTCTGGGTAACCTGATCTAGTGCAAGATGTCCCTGGTCACTGCAGGGGAATTGGACTAGGTGGCCTTTGAAGGTCCCTTCCCACCCTATGCTTTCTCTTTGTAAAAATGTCAACAGAAGGCTTTAAAGTGCTTCATTATTAGTGCAACACTACAACCCGTGGTTTATAATCTAGCAGCTTTAGTATGCTTGCTTGGCAAAAGAAGTTGTTTTTATTCATCACAATTTTAACAGTCTTCACCGTTAACAGCAATGCTGTTTGCTGCTATTGCTGATGCAGCAGAAACAGCAGCACTAGCAAAAAAACCAAGTAATTTTTAATACTGTGCCACATGAACATGTACCCTGCATGCATCACCAATGTACAAACTGAAAGCACTGCAGTCATTTCCTCTACCCTCTCTATGCTATTCATCAGAGAAATGCTTGAACATTAGGCAAACCAGATTGCTTTCATTTTTCCTTCAGCAACCAATACAGAATAAAAACAGTAACACTTAGACAAACGTGATCAAGTATCAAAGCTGATAAAATACAGTCCATTTCTGACACTGTCATACATATATAGGTTTTGATTCAGAGCATGACATTGAACTGTAACATAATTAACTGTTTGCATTTAACAGTGATGCATTTATTTCCACTCACTGTAACTTTCATTTATGTTATTTAATACTATGGTATGTCAGAATAGCCAGAATGGTTCTCACCCAAAGTCCATCAACACTGCATTACAACTAAAAATGGCAATCTGCATTTACTTAAAACAATAACATATTAAAGGGTGCTAAACGTACAACTCCCATTTTCTTGGTAAACTCAAAAAGCCATATATGTGAGATGAAGTTGCATCTCCTCATATCCCAGTACTACTCTCCAAAATATATGAAAATCTTCCACATGAAAATCTCCTAAAAGGAGAGACAAACAAGCCTTTCAGTGGTCTCTCAGTACTCTCTACTGACATAATCTAGCAACCGACATCCAGCATCCATCCAGATCTAAATATCTTTTTCAAAGTTAAAACTTCTTCAGGTATGTAATTAGATGATGTGCACAAAGCAGTAAAATTAAGCCAAGCTTTCAATTGTCCTTGCCTCTTAAGTGTTTTAAGAGTCAACAATAAAAATTAGGATAATAAATCCAGAATATTAATCTTTGTTAGATGTCAGCATTAGATCAAGCTTACAGAAAAACTGTTAAACACATACTGTTCTGTTCATTACAAAATTTCCTTACAACATGGATAAGATAACCAGTATCAAACTCTTCAAAACACTTTCTGCCAGTAAAGTCCACTGACAATACAGTGCTGAAGCAGATCTGGTGTCTTACATTCACATCATGCTTCATTATTAAACTTCAAAAAATCTTCTACTCTAGCTCCATTTAGCAGGAAGCTGTGCACAAATAGCACAGTGAAGGGAACATCTCCATGCTAAATGTATTTCACATTTTTGTTTGGTTGTTATTTTCCATATCCCCTAGTGTGAACAAAGTAATTGGCACCTAACTGTAATAATAAATTACCTGGATATATTTGATGCTGAAGAATAAGCAGTAATAATTTTTCATGAAATACTAATCATCCATTGTGCCTTTCACCTCATTTTATAGTCTGGTTTTGAAAATGCTCTTTGTGACAATGCAGACTGACTGGCCTGCAGTAGGCCTCCTCTACCAACACACTTCTCCACAATTCCTAGGTCCAGTGTTACTGGCTGTCTGATTTCTACAGTACCTTCAGCATATGAAATAAACCATATTTATGCTTAATAACTATGAAGTCATGTAACAAAAAGGTCTCCAGTTAAAGCCAGAATGTTACTATCTCAAAAATTACAACAAGCACTTCAGAAAACAATAGCCTAATGCACATCAGAATCTCCACATTATCAGCCATCATTAATGGACTCTGTCTTCTGCATGAATGGAGTGGAGGCTTTTTACTTCCCTGACCATTCAAAAATAATTAACTGTTAATTAATACAGTGATGTCATGAAAGTCTTCTCCATATTTTACTAATTGTTTTAAGGTCAATGTGAATTTCCCACATCTTCTGCATAACAAAGGCAATGAGAGGAAAGATAAAACTTTGTAGCTAATGTAATGTGTTTCAGGACTTGGACAAAACTGAAGATGCATATCTCCTATGTCCTCCGACAATTTTTCACATAGCTCTGTATCTTTTTCCTCTGATAAAGCTGAATTTCTTCAGCATATGAACACAGTGATTAGTTTGTAAATTTTCAGAAGTCAGGTATCTGCACCATACATAGAAGCCATGAAGAATTAACAACATGCACTCTTTATTAAGAATATGTAAAAAAGAAATTAAAAATGCTATACTGCTATTCAGATGCTGCTGAAGACAGTTTAAGTCATAAAAGCCTGGATTCTGGCACTAAGTTATTTGAACTTCAGTCATCTAAAAATAACCATCATCATTGGCAATCAATTAAAAAAAGAAATTCAGCAAGATATGCAACAGCAAGATATGAAACAACAAAAACGAAGAAAATAAACTTACCATAAGGAAATTAGTTACAAGTGAGTATCTCTAATTTTAACCTGCTAGCATGTCAAAACTAAGCTAATCCAGCATTTGTAAAAGCAATTTCTCTACATATATGAAGCACTATTTCACAAAAGGCCACACAGACAGCTTTCATTAATTCACTACTATCTAATGCAATTTGAATAGGACTGACTAGTCCCTCTCATTTTCAATCTACTTTTTAAAATTCTTTGTGTACAACAGTAATATAATCCCACTTTTAAATTAAGACTACTCCCTATCCCATGTCAGTGTTTTACAGGCTGTCCTACTGTGGCTCTGTCAGCACTTCATTCCCAATTGTAAGAAAGCAATGATTTTGGTTGATAAGTACCAACACTGACATCAACAAATGCATTAAATACTGCATTGTTCTGATACTAATGACATCATTAAGATACATATGCAACTTCAAACTAACTTTTTAGTATCAGAAGACTTCCAAGTGGAGCTATATTTAAACAAAAGCTCTACTTAATCAAGTATATAAAGCAACACCATAGCTTAAGAAATTTGATAACACAGCTAAGCAAACTATAGGCCTAAAATATTACTCATCTGTGTTAAAGGATTATAAATGCCCAACATTATCTTTTCACTTATATTTAAGTTAAACTCCTATAGACATCAATTCTTAATAAAGCAGCAGTCAAACACTCAAACATGTCACAAACTAATAGATTTGTCCATTAAATTGATGAACCAACAAACAAAACAGCTATAGATTTGGCTTTAGTAAGGTGAGAAGACTTCAAAGGAGATTATTATCAAATATATAAACCTTGAACAAACATAGGAATTGCCCATTTTACTTAAGCTTAGATTTTAAAACGGGTCACCTCAATGAAGTAATGGAACTTGTTGGCAAAATTAACTGGACAGAAGACAAAGATAAATGACAAAAAGAAAGGAAGTGGAAAATATGAGCTGGGCATATAACGCCCAAATACATGGCTTATGCAGCAAAAGGCTCCAAAACTGAGTTCAAAAGTAAACAGTCCTGTCAGACACATTAGTCCATTTGTATTACTATACTAAATTTCAGAAATACTGAAGAACATAAAATACTGGGGTGCAAGTCTATAAAACTTACCACCAGGTTACCAAAGTCAGACTATGCTAGGCTAACACAATGACTGTGAGGGAGTTAAAGAAAATTGAGTAGTTGAGTTGAGCTTCTCATGCTATATACTGCATGGATTTTAAGAAATGGTTAACTTAAGAAATTATTCCTAAAAAAGCTCTTCAAATTATAAGCTAAAATACAGTGACGATTGCTGTGCTAAAACTAGAATTAAATGCAGGTTGACCAAAGGTGATGGAAAATCTCATAAAGGGTGAACTGATTAATATCTGAAAGTGAATTAGTGCAAGCAAACTATTAATGGTGGAAATCGGAGGACCACTCCACCTCTCAAATGTTCTGAAAATAGCATAGAACATATAGAAAATAGCACTACTTAAAAACCGTCACTGAGATCCTCCACTGCAAGTTAAGCAACTTCAATCTCACATTGTAGTAATTAAGATAACCAGAGACCTTCAACAAGTTGCTCATTTTTCACCAATCTAGAGGAAAACAGGCAGTGTGCCTGAATTCATTGCAAATACATACACTCAAATAATCTTCTAAAAGATAAATATACCTATGTAAACATTATTACCCAAGGAACTGAAACATAGTAAAAACCAAACCCACACAACTGAGGCCTAACTTCAACATTAAAACAATAGGCTGTTTGCAATTGCCTTTTTTACTAAACCTGAGTATTTCTATGGACTTGAACATAACTTAATCTGAAGAGACACATCACTATACTAATCTTACTGTTATCCACCCTTTTGTACCACACATTAGTTCAGTCATCTGACTCAACACATTACCAGCAAGCATGAAATCAGCCAGGCAACTAACTTTTTCAAAATATGCACACCCAGCAAAACCTCAATGAAGTGAATCAACTACCACTAATCAACCTCTGATAAAGTGAGAAACAAGAACTTGCTACTTGGTTTCTTTCACTGGAATGAAAGGTACTAGCTGTTATTTGCTTGATATTATTTACTGTTATTCTACATAGTGAACAGAATGTTCAGTTAAGTTAGCAGTCAAGTATGCTAAATAAAACATATATAGCTCATCTTTCATATTTACCTATACAGCGTAAGACAGCTCAAGAAGAAAAACTGGATGCAGGTGTAGCACATTTTCAGCAGGATAGTCTTCTTGGACACTGAAGTGCTCAAATGCAAACATACAGTTTGTCTCATTTCAATCTAGGCAGACTGCTGGACAAAATGACAGAAGTAACCTCTCAGAACAAATTCTTTAAGAACTGTATTTTTTGTTTTAAAACACTAAGACATTTCCCCTTCGGTTCATTCTTGAGAACCTTTTCCCTGCTTCAATTGAAGCTTTCTTGATAGCTCAGACCAAACAACACACACGAGAAATTTTGGATAATTCTGCAATGACAAGAAGTAATTTAGTGTAATGCATAATTCAACCTTAACCGTAAGTTGCATTACAGCTACTAAAAAAATATCTGCCAGTACAGCACCTTCATGAAGCCATACCTGAAGCTTTGTATTACGTAAGTCATACACTTAAAAAACCCACCCATATTTTGGAGGACTAAAAAAGGGTATGAATCTACGCACTAGAAATAATAGCATTCTTTTCAGTGTGATTGTGCTTGGTACAGATGCTACCATGAAAGATAATGTCTCATTTGCTAGCCTGCCCGTGTAATTCCTACTCAAATTTTGTTTCATGGTTTACCATAAGTGAACTCAGTCATGCCTCTCCCCCAAAAATAACCCCCCACATACACAAACAACTTACCCCACCCTCCCCTCAAAAAAACCCCTATTACTATCACATGTACTTCAAATATATGGCATCCAAATTGAACCAAGATGAGGCCTCAACTATGCACCAGACTACACTACTGCTGACAGCATTAATTGCCCAGAACTATATTCTGTGTGAGCAGATGAACCATTGCTCATTAAATCACAGCCATGCATAACTACTAATTGCATATAGCTGAGCTTACGTTACCAGAAGGGAAATAAAACCTTAACACCCACTATGTCAAATGTGAGTAGGAAAGCTTCATTCTCTGCCTCAATTTAACATTCAAGAACTTGGTTTTATAAGCTTTGAGTACAAAAGCAACCAAAACATGAAATAGCCTTTCAGACTTATTTTTCTGCTAGTCTCCATCTCCTCCCCTATAACTCTTTCACCCACTGTTCACATATAATGGCTGCAGGGGGAAACAATTCTCATTTGAAATCATCTTTGAAGGATAGAGAAAAAAGCATACACAAATAGTCACTCCACTCCCGCCACTAGACCTGCAGAGTATTTGCTAAGAGCTTGCCTGCTTTCAATAATATTGTGCAGTGGAAAAAAAAACACCACAACAAACCAAACAACTACCACCAAACAAACTGAAAAACCCCACAGGATAGAGGACAAAAGAGCTTTTTTTTTAAAAAATCTGTTACTGATACTTTAAAAACTCTATTTTCTTACAGAATATGGAACCAGACTATCACACCTTAAAGTGTTCTTGAAGGTACCAACAAGCACGTCAAGTCAAGTTTACAAAGCTCTATGCAGCGTAGCAAGGAACCAGAAATACAACCAGTAACATGAGCTATTATTACTACCCAAAATAGTCTGAATGAATGTTAATTACATCCCAGCTTGCCAGGAAAAGCTTACATGAGTATACTCTATTAAATATTTTCCCTTATTAATGTGATGAGCATGGAATGAAAAGATCTAGGTTGGTATATTGTTTCAACTTTGAATAGAACAGCATTATTGGCATCAATGTCCATGCTTCCTCTCAAATACATTAAAAAAAATTAACATCTAACTACAAATTGTAGCTGTGCATTTCAACTGTGGATATAAACAATAGGGGCTTAGCTTCGAGTACGTGGCCTTGAACTTCTCAAAGAACGAAGCAAAAAATAATTTTTAAAAAAACCCAACATAATACTTCCTTAGAATAATTTAGAATAATATAAATAATTTTTAGAATAATACTTCCTTAGAATANCATAATACTTCCTTAGAATAATTTCTGTGAACTGCAAACATTCCCCCTTAAGGACAGTAACAAAATTAAAGTGACGCATGGAGATATTGAAGATTGCATTATAAAGAAGGAAAAGTAAACTATTCAGCTAACTGGACACTTCTTCAGAACTTCCAATACTGGGAGATCACAAACTGAAGTTTTCAGTTGGTATCAATATAGAAGCACACTCCCCAATATGATTAAGAGAGATTCGAGTGTTTAAGCAACCTGCTTCTCACATTTACCGAGACTTTGACAAATTATTTTAATATTGGGATCACTTAGCTTGCACTGGAGAAACCTATTAAAATTTACTTGCGTCTGGAGTTCAGCAAACTGGGAAGTAAACTCATTTTCCTATCTCCTTCCCCTGATTTTCCATTCTTGGAAGAGCAGCAACCAAAAGGCAAGTCTTATTTAACAGATTCACATCTTGATTGTTTTTTCCCATACTTAAGTAAATGGTAGTGAATAAGCGATCTCCTCCTTCTGAAATAATCTACTCTAACACAACTTTCACAACTGTTTAGTAACATGAAAGAGAGGTGTTTCATTTTAAAAACACTCCTCTTAAATACTAAGAACAACAAAAATTCAACTTTAAGGTTTTTCACAAGTATTTCTCAAAATACATTAATTCTCAATTTAATAGATTTTAACCCACAATCAGATGCACAGACCAATTTCTAAACTTAAGAATGACCATGTGTCCTACTTAACCTGTAACTTAATCTGTTGAGGTAGATACTTACTAAAGATAAATTGAAAACAGACCTTCACAAATCCAGTCAACAAACCAAAACAGAACTTAAACCATGGAGGGTAAAGCTGCAGTAAACAATATTTTTGAAAGCTATGAAGTATTAAAATAGATTGAATCTTCAGTAGTAGGACTGGAATATAAAGCAAAGCAGACTAAATCCAATGCTACATGCAAAGTAAATTGCATGCATTCTTCTATACATTCTTCTTAGGTTCAAGAAGAACAACTCAGAAGGAAGTCCACACAAATATCAGTAACATAAAAGACAATTTTAAACAATCAATTTTAGGACCTCTGTTTATTTTCCATTATGTCTCCCACTCATCTCAGGAAAAACCTTTCCCTAAGTTTATAATGTAGGTATGGGGATGCAGAAAATTTTGGTGAAAGTAATGTATCTGGCTACAAGGAGAGACATAAAAGAATAAACAGTTTAGAGAATATATGAAAAAGATGAGATAGGATGAATAACAAGTAAAATAAATCAAGCCAATTTCCCTAGTTGAAATACAAGGTGAAGACCACAGTGAAAGAAACCAAGATAGCAAAAGAAACCCCATTTTGACATTATACAGATAACACTGACAAACTGCAAACATGACTTTATGCAACTACCGAGGATGAACACCAGTGTAATCACTTTCATTAGAAACAGATGATACTAGCTCAACAAGAAGTCAGGACACTCTTGATTGGCATTTGCTCAGCTGATACATGCAATATAACCAAAAGGCAGTAGGAGAAAATTAACTAGAAAAATCGATCTACACCAGTGTTTGAAGAAAACAGCATTAATCATACACTGGTAGTCAGAGTAAAATGTTACTACTGGCAATTTCATTACATCCTGCTTCTAACTGTGACTTGAGCTACAACTCATTTTTAAGAGGCTATTACATTATTTTTGTTTTACTCTAAAATTTAGGAAAGGTGAATGGCAACACAGAAGATGAAGCCAGGTCATTAACAGACAGGTCATTAACAGAAAGAAAACTAAAAACCAACAGCAAAAATAAGGCTAATCTTAGCCAAATATGAGATGAAAAGGACCATCACAGTGAGCTGTACAGAATTATTCCTGCTCTTCTTTACAGAAGAAAAAACAACTATAAACACATCATTCTTTCCATGAAGAATCACAGATCTTGAGAAAGCTGTAAAAAAAAGAAAAAGTAAAATATGGTAGTACAAGAAAGTTCACAACTCCAAAGGAAAGAGGCTGCATATTCCAAATTATACACACTAATCCAGAAGAAATCTAGACCACCAGAAGTTACAAAATTCAACAACACACTGCTTCTGAAAATTTAAGTCATCACTGCTTGTCCTCTCAACTCCCACCTGCACAGTTCTTCTCTCACACTAGCACTGCCTCAGTGCACCAATGCAACTCGCTAGTTAAGCGGAAGACAATTCATGTTTTCTTTTTTTCTCTTTTTGCTTCATTAGCTCTCTTACAAATTACTGAGCTGAAACAGAACACTGAAGAATGCACTGAGTGCCAAAAGCAGTAGAAAAGTAGTAACAGGGACTCCTTCCCAACCAGTAACAACCTTTTTGCATTATCAAGGTAATATACTAAATAAATTCAAAACCATCTTCCACAATTTGTCTCCAAGGTTCTCCAATAATTATGAAAAAAACACCACTAAAAATCTCCAAGTAGGTCCTACAGTTACTCTGCAGTAAACAGGATGAATATAATCTTTTTCTGGTAACTCAGCATACGCATTGCACCTTCAAATCTACCCAGAACCTGTACTTGGTCTTTCCTAATGTAATGAGTGCCTCTGAATTGCTTACAGTCAATAAAACGTATAGGAACACTGAAAATTACACCAGCTAACTGTCTGCGGACATCCTAACCTGTCTACCTTCAGTAAAGTAAGAATTCCAAGGAAAAACCGGTCCCTCTAGCAAAAAGACGAAAGTCTCATAAGTGTGCTTGCTGACATCTACTACAGTCTCAGAAAATTAACATAATGTTAAACAACATTATAATTCCTCAAGCAAGTCAGGCCATGTGACTAAAAAATAATTTCTATGGCAATTCTATTCTGTATTTTCCATATAAAAACAAAAACAATCCTTAACAGTGAAACAGATACAAGAACTTGTCAAACATTCATTTTGCTACAATTGTACGTGTCAATAAAAAATATGGATGAGCTACTCACCAATTCTGGGAACAGTGTGCGGTATTAATTCAAACAATCACCAAAATGAGGTTTAAGTATTTTCACCACACAACTGCTTTAAAATCCTTATGTCTTCTCATAATAAAGGGAACTGCATCTTTGGAAGCTTTACTTCATTAAAATAGGAAATAAAGTAAATAAAAATAATAAAAATAAAAAGGTAAACTCAACAGTATCAGTGACAGGTTAGATATTCAAACAGGCAGAATTAAGTTAAGAGCAAGAAATATTCAGCTCCCATTTTATACTCTAGCTAAAAAGATTAGGCTGGCCTACAAATCAGGCCATATATATTACTTTTGGGACTCTTGCCCCTGAGATTATATAAGAAAAGCACTCTCGTACTGAATGCACTTGAGATTTAAGAGAAGAAACTGGACCAATGAAATACTTGAAGTAATATCCATACAGAACTCTTCCAAATACCACACGTTTTGCTATGACGAATTTCTATTCACTTTAGTAACAGTGACAAAATCCAGTGCTATTTGCTTTAATGTCAGGCACATCTCAAAGCAGTCCAGAGATGCTGCTGCAGTACAGATATTCAGTTAAGCATTCAAGAAAAGTACATATACCTAAAGTAATATGTTTGCAATTGTTTCTGTGGGCAGGTAGTGAGAACAGCATCTTTAAGTAAACACCATAAAGAATGTTTTGGTTTTTTTTTTTAAATATAACACTTATCATATATGGGAATGATTTCTAAAATTTGTTTCTCATTACTGAATAGTAAGAACTTCAACATTTAGAACTACGCAAAGACTAAGGAAACATATCAGTACCAATAATTTCGAAAAATGCTGCACACCTATCAGAAATTATGTTAGATACTACTTGAGCAAGTATCCTATTTGCAGAGGAACTTCAAAATCCATTAAATCATTTATGGCTCTGCTTACATCAGTATGATGCTGCAAACAGCTTTCAAATACACAGATATGCTTTTTTAAAATTTCAAATCATATTAGGGTTAAATCTGACACAGGCAAATCAGTGAAACAGTTAATAAGTTTCAATTAATTATGCATAACAGATCCTACTTTATAATAGCATCAAATTTTAAGCCAATAAAGGAACATATTTTTCCAAAAGCCTTACCAAGTAAAGTTTAAGCAGCAAGGTCGACCTGTTTTGCTTTTTAAAAAAGACCCACAGAATAACACAACATTGTGTGTCTAGTTCTTAAATAAAGGTAGACTGAAGTGTCATCCATCTGAACTAAACAGGCCAAGCAAAATACCGTGCAATTCCTGTGTTCTCCTCAATGTCAAAATGGGTGGATAAATTTAAAGCCTGCTCTCTCAGGAGTTGCTTTATAGGCAATTTTCTCCCAGTATCAAGGTCTGCAATTTCCATTTGGCTGCCAGTTTGCGATTAAATTCATCACCTTTATTATAAAAATGTGCTGCACTCCACAGTCTGCTGCACAAGAAACACAAGGAAGACATTTTTCACTGCTAACAGCAGCATCGTTCCAAGGTAGCCATGACATCCATTCAGACATTAGCGTCTCCAATGTAATGCAAGGACCTATCATTCACATGAAAAAGCCCTAACAGTGGACATACCTCTGAGGAAGTTCTTTAAAGGTGGTACCTTTAGATAAACTTGTTCATTAAAAGTCACCACAACTTTTCACATAAAGCCTCTCTAGAACTCAACCATTTAAAAACTAACAGACTGACATTGAACTTTTTTGTAATCAGCAAATAAAAAATATTAAGTCCTTGATTCCATTAAAAAGGCATCAAAATGTCAGTTTAGCTCATAAAATTAGTCACTCTAAAAGTAACCAGCTGGTATTAGAAGTAACCAACCTATATGCCTAGTATGACCTAATTTAAGTATTGCTCACTTGTATCAACTAGAGCTGTATTTCCAAGGGTTTCTCTCACACTGCTTTTCAAAAATATTTTGTTGTCAGATAAGCAAACAGTATCTTGCATAAAGCTGATGCATCTCAAAAGTTAAACTATCCTGCAATATCTTCTTAATTCATTTAACTTTATGTTGAAGGTTACATCTCTTACACCTACTCTTGGCAATCAACATCTTAGTTTTTTGGAGTTCCAGTGCTGCAAACTGAATTCTACTGATAAATAGTTACATTCCCTACATCTTATCTGGGCTAAACATCACCATACTCACTAATCCAGAATATACACAATAGAAGGAAGTCCTAAGAAAAGAAAAAGTGCACATAGGTGAAAGACATTATGATTTACATAAAGATGAAAAAAAATTTTTTTCATTATCATCTTGAAGTTACTTGTTTCAAAATTATTTCAGCCCACAGATAAGGACAACTGCTATAATGAAAATTCCTTTAAGTAAGTGGTGTTCAAACCTTTCCATTTCAAAATAGGTGAAGGTATAGTGTGGCCTACTAAAATCCCTCCTGCCCCTCCAAACACCAGACTTCCTTTTTCTCTGTGATCTTCAGCAGCTCTTCATGTGCAGGAGGTCTGTAAATCACACTGGAAAATAACATTCTGGTATCTCAATTGCTTTTCACTAAACTGCATTAACTTTGCAAGCAAACAAAAAAAATGCTTTCTATTTCAAAGAATGTGTTCTCAGAGGTTTCCTATCAAACAATAACTTGTCTTCATCCAGCAGCAAAATATAAACCCTTAAAAATTAAGTTTAGCAAAAAAAAACAAAACAAAACATCTTTCTTACTTTTTGTGCAAGTGAACACAGCTTCACTGATGTTGCTGTAAAATGAAATACACCTGGCTTTGTAGTTCTTTGCACGTCAGGAAAGGTTAATACAAGGAGAGGCTGGAAAAGCTCAGCTGACAAGCATGAGAGAAAAAATAATAAAAAGTTGGAAAAAGACAGTACATGCAGAGGAAATCTTGATTAGATTTTACAAACATTTAACTTCAGTAAAAAGCATCCCAACTTCTCTTAAGAAGACGCTCTGCCCAGCAGATAATCCAAACTCAATAAAGCTACTTGGATCTGATATTCTTAAAGTGTACAATGTCCTTTAAGCCAGTTTTTTCATTATGCCAATATGAGTGTGTAGTATTTTGCATCCGTATCTGTGGCACTGAGTTTCATCAATTAAGCTTAACAGCCTGGAAAGCATCCAGATTTCATTATTAACAATATTCATTTCTTTACCTTCCAAGTTAAAAAAACCCAAACAAACATTTATAGTAGCATAAGCTGAGTTTCAACTATATATAGATATTACAATCTATAATACTACAAGAAACTATTTACTCAACTAGACTAGAAAGAAGTTACTTAAATGGTTGCAATATCAGCATCTTACCTTTGTATTTGAAATTTCACACTAAGATTCACACATGAGATTGCAAACATAAAGGGAAGCTAGAATCTGTCTTCAAAACATAATTCACATTTATCAGTCTTAAAAGATGCAAATCTTTCCCCACAGCATATAGACCAGTTGTCCATCTGTCATTTTTAGCTCTTGAATTCAGTAACCTCCTCAAATTGTAGAAGGACATGTTTCACTTCAACTCTCACAAGAAAAGGAGCACAGTCCCTCCTTACTTAATAACCCAATGTACATCTAAATACTAACTGCCATCCCTCAACAGTTCAGTTAGCTGTAGTGGCTGTCTTCCACAGCATCCATTTCTCCCCAATTCATCATAGTCAGCTTTCTTGCTGACACTCTTCAGAGCTGCCGAGTTGATGAATTGCTCCGTTATTCACCCTATGTTAGTCTAATGCTGACGCAAGAATACCTTTCTGTAGACACTTAACAGTACTATAACTCGGCACTACCAAATGCCCTCAGTGTGCATTAAACCTCCCATTTGGCATCAACAAGGTCCATCATGAACAGTTATGAATACAATGCAGTTATTAAATCAATAGACAGTGCTTTTGCCCAATTCCTTGCTTCCCTGGAAGCTATACCCAAATTATTAGACATTGGAAGTGCTCTGATTCATATAGAAATTTACTTCAATTAAGCCTACATTAAGCTGATACAGAGAAGTTTTCCACCATGGTCCCCTCTCCTCAAGTATCAGTACATTTCTTAAATACACAGGTTTATAAAAAAAAAGTGCTCTGAAGCCCAAAACTTTTCTCAAGCAAGCCAGTTGTACTTTTACTTCGTTTCTTACCAAGTGGATTTGATCTTCAGTAATGTTTGCTCCACATTTTTTGCCAAAGGATTATGTTAGTCTTGACACAAAATGAATAATTTCCACGAAGAACATAAAAATACTGCAAGAAACTTCAAAATATAACACTCAACTATCTGTAAACATATTAAAATAGCTAAATATATTTCCTTTCTAAAAGCAATTGAAGTCATTAATTTTATATCCAAGAGTAATTCTAAAGTATGATTATTCCTCTCAAAATGTTTTAAACACAAATAATCAGTCTTCCTGATGGAATATTGTTTAGAATTAATTTCTGATCCCTAACATATATATTTTTTTAAAGTGTATTTAACTAAGCACAAGGTTGGTCAGAACTAAGTGAAAAGTGGAAGCAAAACAATCCACACAAGGAGTCTTGCTTTAGGTTGATTCAGAGGCAGTATCAGACTTCAAAAAAAGCCTCAAGTGTTTTAAAGCAGTAGCAATACTCTCAATAAAATGACCACATGAGGCTCTCTGACTACGCTTATCTTTATAGATTATGATAATTAAGCAATTAAAGAACTACCAACAACTTGTTTCTACCATCATCTAACTCGCACTATTTTCTCACTGCGTAGACAATCTTTAAAGCATACTTCAAACAAGTACTTTAAACTTTACACTTTCACATCATACTTTAAACAAGACAGCCGAGTCTATTGCAGCATTTTAACCTTCAACTTTAACACACAAATGGACTGATAGAAAACACACTTGTCAACAAAGTATACATGTAGTATTTACAAAAAGTTAGTTGGAAGATGGCAACAGTTGGACAACTATTTGGAAAAAGGCTGTATTAATTTCTGTCCCTTCAAAATGTGACAAACTAAATCTCCCTGAAAGCAGCATGCAGAGATGAGCAATGATGTATAAACAGCACTAAGTCAGAGTTTTTCTTTCTTTTCTCCTTCTCCCCATTCCTGCAAAGAAATCAACCCTGCAAACAGAAGTGGACTTAGCTTGCCCTACATCTAAACATTGAAAATTATATATTAACTTTTGATATAATTATTTGCAGGTTATTAGAGTATTAGGAATATTAACCAATTTGCTACAGGTTCAATGACAAGTAAATCAATGAAAATGCTATGCACAACCAACTGAATGTTTTAGTTCAGTTGCCATTTAAATACATGACACAAACACTGCTTTTATTAACGCTGTGCTAGATGAATCTGCTGCTTGCTTAAGATTTCAAGTGCCTTAGATTCCTAACACTAATGAAGAAAATACACTGCAGTTATGATAGAACAAACACTTCAACCAAAAAATGGTTACAGAGATTTGTGGAACACTTCTCTAATCTGAATTAGACAAAGCAATAAGATTCATTATTCCAACAGATGAAGGATTTTAAGAATTTAGCAGTTTGGCTTCTACCTAGAGAGCACAACTCTGAGAACAGTCACATCCTCAAAATTTTGAATAGACCAGATTCACAATCAGACAACACTTAGGACAGACTTTAAAGTAAACATTTAAGCAAATGTACTTCTCTCCCCAAGGTTGTGCTATGTATCTTCAGTAATGAGTCATCACAGCTATTATGCTGATACAACTACTCTAAGATCACATATGATGAGTCTGATCTGCCTAAGAATGCCAGCAGCACACAAAAAACTAACTCAAAAACCCCCAACCACTCCAAAATATGAGCTGACCTTTAAAGTCAAACTAATCCACCAGTACATCATCATCCCCGTCCCTGCTCTGACACCAGCAGTTTTTCTGATGCATTACCCCTCAGAATTACATTAACTTTTGAGCAAAGCAACAATGCTTTGTTTGTCATGCTGGGATTTTATTTTTCCTCTTCAAATCAAATGCTAAAGAAGTGTGAACATTTATAGGGGTATAAACAACTAAAAGCACTAACTGTCACAATATTAAAATGTCAGCCACTTGTCACACTAATAACTGCATGGCTTAGCCTGTTAAAAAAAGCAGCAAGTACCCTGGGGACCCTCCCCAACCAGCTCTTAGGGGTGTGTTTCAAAACATCACTCTGGTATGGTACATCCTATGCTGAAAATCCTCCCTCACACACCACAGCAGCAGTAAGTTCAAGTATTCAGTATAAGTTCATCTGCAAAACAGTCAAAAATATTTTAAAATACTAAGAAAACCTGACTTCCAGTGTGCTAGTCAATTAACAATATACCACCAAAAATGCTAAAATAAATTCCATTAATAACTTACTGCAAATCATTCTATTGAAATATTTTTGCAATGATCCAAAAAGCAAAATTTTGACAAGTATAAAAACCAATTCTAAACTGAAAAACAACTAAGTTTTTTTTCAAAATTTTACCCAGCAAAACCGTGGGAATAAAATTTAAAATAAAAATGGCTATTGTAACCACACATTGAAAGCCAAACTAACCACATAGTAACAAAACAGCTGCAACTTACAGCGGAGGATTAGGAATCCAAGTGCCCCAAAAGAAGTACTTTAACTTGCACCATCTTCTTCTTGTTCTCAGAGACTCCACTAGCCTGCAACAGACACCCTTCTCATGGAAACAGGAGTAACAACATGGTAGCGCAGCTCTGCTAATGAAGCAAGATACTATTTCTGTTTAAGGCTGCCCTGGTTGCTTTGCTAATTCAAGCATAAATTGCCACAAAAATCTCAGCTCTGCTATTAAAAGGCTAAGTCCACTTGTATTAAACATTTCCAAGAAAAACAATGAAATGAAACACAAGCACAGAAATTACTTTAATTGCAGTATGCAAGGCAACACTCACTAGTTATTTCTGCAAGTCAAAAGTAGAAATGAACTGCTGCTCAACTTTCAGCAACTCAGCTCTGTCTCACCAGAGCAAAGGCATTTAATTTAGATTACAAAAATTATATCTATCATCTGTTTCAAGATTCAAACAACAGCTCCAATGTCCTTTACAGACCTAGATGTTCCATGCTGCAAACCCAAGCATGTATCTTACATGGTACTTCTACTGACCTAACCATTGCATCAAGAACAATGAGCTTAAAAATTGTCAGTTCTACCATTCCAACTTGTTTTCTTAGCACCCACTTCTTACATTCCAATAAAATGGCAAAATCAACTGAAGATTTTCATAATAACCATTTTGATTAGAATCAGTACAGAAAAATTCACAGACCAATTGAGAATTTGTAGTTATGTGTCAATAAAGACCAGGCATTACCTCACAGCTTTCACAGTAAGGCATTTCTCGTCTCCCTGCTCTCCTGCCCCCCAACATTCCATGTAAATAGTTCAAATACACACTATCAGTTTCTACAGCAGATTCCTGCTGTATTTCAGCCTGAGATGTCAAAATGGTCTGATAAATTATGTTAACACAGGTCTTATTCTGTCAGCAACTGAATGAGCAACCAGATGAGCATCTAATAATACCTCTTATTAATAGTTTATCTGCATCACTATGCACTTCCCCAAAAGGAGAGTATTTTAAGGTTGCAGACAGTAATTTAAGACAATTGAAATGTATTTGGTCTTCTACTGAAGCCTGCACAAAACAATTTTAAGTAACTCATTCTCAATTAGGCATTGTTCAGTGTAATCAGCAGAAGTTTTAATTTAAGAAAGACTGAAAAAGATAATCTGATCAGAAAGGATACTGAACTATAAAAGCAAGCATTTATTTTGTGTCTAGCCCTCTCTTCACACAGTATTCAAACATCAGCAACATTTTTCTGACTCAATCTTTTTTGCTGCATGTAAACATCATTTTCATGATTAAGACATTGTAAGTGCTCCCTTAAAATCTACTAAGTGTTTCTGAGTTCTAGGTGGTTTTATTTAATTCCCCACTTTCCTACAATATTAACCAAAACACCTTCAGGTTTTCCTTTGGGTGCTATAGAAGTGCCATGTGTCATTTCCTTATCTAATCCACACGTGGTTGGTTGTACCTAACTGTAGCAATAGATTTTATATGATGCTAGTTACTTTGGAAACTATTGCATGCAATTTCTGACGAGGAAAAAGCAGCTCAATTCTCACCATAAGGAACAAGTAGCACTAAACAAAAATTATAAACTCAAACAAGGCTCTCCCAATACAAACAAAATAGCAAGCTTTTGTACAAAACTAAGTCTGCTATATCACTCTTACTTAAAAAACCCTCTCAGAACAGATATTTTTATAATCAATTATTGATAATCAAAATAAATGCTTCACAAGTGCATAACTTTTACTAGTTAAAACAACACCTATCTTTTTACATTACAAAACAGGTGACTGTATTCCTATAACTTCTAAAAATAATTTTTAAAAAACCTAGAGATTGGGGGGGAGGGGCTGTAAAGTGGAAATTTTTGCAATTTTTCCCCCCAAGCTAAAATGAAATAAACTTTTTCTTAAGTGCACTGAGAAGCTTTACAGCCCCATAATTATGAGACAATCATAAATCAGAAAAACATCTCAGACCATTATATTCAGATTCAGAGATTAAATATCTAGATAAACAGTACTTTGATAAACTCGGAGAGTCTCTGGGCAAACAGTTATCATGAAGTTTTTATCTTTAAGAATATTCATCTCCTCATATTAAAGAGGCATGGCTGTTAATAAAATAAGTTTATAGTACAAAATCTGATACAGCTGAAAGAGATGCTAATGTAGCCAATGACTCTTCACAAAATCTGACAAGTCAGCAAAACCCTAGTTCAAGCTACATTTACACATCACAAACAGTAAGGTCATGTAGAGAGTAACTAGGTAACTTCTCAAGGAGAACTCATTTACAACACTAGAACACAGTTCCTCAGTACCATCTCATGTGTTCATTTCAGTTAAGACACCGAGACTGACAGAAGAACTGCCATTTTGGACACTGGGCTCTGCAAGTTCACATGCATGTTTATTAGCAAGCACAGTAAAGAGAGAACAACATAGAAGAAAAAATATCCTCCTTAATCCCTACAAAGACTTTTTTACAATTTGCTTTTTTTTTACGATTAGCTTTTTTACAGCTAGTCAAAAAGGAGGAGCAAGAAGGAGCATATTACTTGACACAAAATTAGATCTACTTCCAAAAGCCAGATGCATGTTTTAATTACCATTTACAGGTAGACACACTTTTAAGCCTTCTTCAACACAATTTTGACAGTAAGGCAGAAGTCTTACAGATATGCAAGTTTACAGAATACTGGTTCTTGGGAACAACCTGCATGAATATCTATTTTTAAAAGTTCAGACTACAGATTTGGCCTGATACATTCCCATCAAATACAACACTCTGGCAACTTACAAGTTAAAGAGAACAAAATGCAAATATAAGAATTAAACTACTAAGATGTCAGTTAAGAGTTAGTTTCAGCATATTTTTTATAATCTAATAAAAGAATAAATACAAAGTACCTCAACAATTTCAACAGGTCAGAGCACAGCTGCAGAGTTTAAAATGGTTTGTTTTATTTTTTTTTTTTTTAAAAAAAAGACAAGGAAAAAGGTACAACTTAATTCATTTTCCACAAAGGGGACTATTAAAATATGAGTTGTCAGGGAAAAAAAAATTATTAGAATCATGCAAGTTAGTATCCAAAAAGTTGAAAAAAAAAAAAATTAGGTCACATTTGATGGTGCAAACAATTACAGGAAATACAGCCTATTCCACATTCAGGAAGAACTCTCTTCCCAGAGGTTTGCACTAGTCTGATAAAAACAATCTAGCTTCCTAGTTATTATGATGTGCATTTCAAACAACCTTATTAATCCACAGAAGTCTTATTTACACATAAGAAGTTGAAAGCACACATATACAAAAATATCCATAACCTAAACAAAACTGTGCCTTTCATATTTTGTGATGTAGTCCTTTTACAAGAAAATAAAAAATTCCTCCATATACCTCACATCTAAACTGATCTTCAAATCCAAATTACTTGAGGCAGAGACCATCTACTAAATTAAGCACTAAAATTTTCAAAGATCAAACACTAGGATAAAGTCCAAAAAGAAAAACGTGTTTTGGACAATACACACAGCACAGAGATCGGCCAAAAAACCTAAATACACACCGTGTAACCTAATCAGATTAGATGTACTGTTTATCTATAACGGGTCCATTTGTATCTCGTGTACAATTACAAGGCATCACAACACTAGCCCATTTTAGTTTTGTTTTAAATACTAGCACTTAAAAAGCACTAAATAACAACAAGCCCTAGCATTCCAGTACAGAAAGCAATCCTATGTTCTTTTTGTTTGAATTCTTCAGGCTGTGACTTTATCTCTTCAATTTGGCCAGTGACAAACAAAAGACAAAAGCTGACTGTATTGTTATCAATCCCAAGCATAACAAAAATCTTTGGGAAAAAGGATGCACAATAACTAAAAAAAAAACCCAAAACACCACCAAACCTCCAACAAAACAACCAAAAAAGCCACCTGCCCACAGCACAAAACAATAAACTAGAAGCAGCAAACCAAATTGTGGAGGGAGGGCACAGAAAGGGAACTCAAACACTGTGACTTAAATCACATATATTTATCTATATTACATGTAACTGGGCCACAATATTTGTCACTTTAAAAGATGCCATGAAACAACAGATGAGGAAATTAGGCATTAACACTTATAAGTGAGTGTTGCAAATCTTGCAGACTTTCCTAGCAAACCTAGTTTGTTATTACTAAACTCTCATGGAGGATGTCAGTGTAGCATATGGTTCAAGATACTTAACACAGTGGCCCTTTGGTAACCAAGAGGTGTGCTACAGAAGTTCCAACTTCTCAACTGAATATCATTACTCTTTTTTTTTCACATATGTAATACCGTGCATAAGCACACAATATATGTGAAAGTTGAAACAGATACCTGTACAAATTCGCAAGTATTTTGTCATTATTTAGTATCTTTTAATAGATTTCTTAATTTCACTATTCAATCGGTATTCAGAAATCTGTCCCACATCTCAGGAAAAAAAATAACTGGCGCCCCTTAGTGTCCAGATTTTGAAATCTTGAAGCAATTTACTACATTTGCATGAAACGTTTTTTTTCAGCATTCCAAAAAGTTTTCAGCCTCCACAATACTTCCACCCAACTGCCAACACAAACAGGAAAAGCAGAAAAGCTTAAAGGGATAGCAGATCTCTTCGTGAGATTATTTTAAAAGAAAAATAACTAAAATTTAATATGTTTCTGAGAGTGTGATGAATAAATAGGTGGAACACAATCCTTAAACTTTTTCAGCAAGAACCTCCACAGCCCTCATTTGTAACTTCAAGACTTCACAAAAAATACATAGAGCCTTCAACATTTAAAAACATATCGAAAGATATAAAGATTTCAGACATTCCTTCTTTTCGGTGTCCCTTTTGTATGGGGAAACGTTTTACTCTCACTTTATTTTTCTGACAAAATAACAAGTACAAAGGTTTCTGGCCCTCTCTGCCCAAACACATAAGAGCCGAAGAGATTCAGAAAGCCTCATCTGTGCTAAAAGGGAGCCTTCTCAGTCAAGTTTCTTCTTTATGTTTATTGTAAATCTATCTATTGTGAAGATGCTAAGTGCTGTGGTGACCAAGAATGTAAGTTTCAAGTAGTTTTAGTTCTCGCATCCATATTTGCTCCAATATAAACTCAAACTTCACCAAGGGTTTTGAAAATAAAACCAGAATCCCCCATTATATCACATCCTGCAATACGTCATTCAGTATTCTTCAGTGTTGTTTTTTTTTCTTCTCTACCATTTATTTCACAGGGTAGCATTTTCTCAATATGGTTTTTTTTGTTGTCACTATCTCATTTTCACAGTCTTGGGAGAGGGCGGGGTAGATGTTCAACCAAACATAACCAGCTCTTCAATTTTCTGAGGTCAACAATTTCCCAAACTTCTTTTAGTGAGGAGGAATCCTAACTCGAAATCTTGAAACTCAGTATTTCATGCTAAGAACCCCAACGAGTTGAAATTGTATAACGGATTCAGGGCTTTATTATATTCTATAAAGCTACTAAATACAATTAAACAAAGAGGTCTTCAACTTTCCAGAAAGTCTTCATTTAAGGTAGCAAGAAAGGAAATGCTTTTAACAACAAAAGCAGACCTGAGAAAGTATTTTAAATTTGCCTTATACTTACGAAGTGTATCGCCTTATTTTTAACACAGCGGGTTCTCCTACTGTAGTAAGGCGATACACAGAACACAAACTTCCTAGGACACTTTTGGTTTTTTACATTACAAAATGCTATATTTATTGGTAAGAATGCTACTCTAAATAGAACTATTTTTAAAAAAGAAAAATAAAAGAGGGAGCATTAACCCATGGGAGCAGCTCTTCTAACCCCCCCGGGGCAGAGGAGCGGGGTGTGGGGCTGGGGGCGGCAGCGGACGTTTGACAGGAGCAGACCAAACAATTTCTTTTTTTTTTCCCCCTTTTCCTTCACTGAAGTCACACGTAGGAGTCTCTCAAGTTAGTTTCTTTAAAAGGTAAAACTAGCTGAAAGAAGAATTTGTTCGCTTCCCGTGCAATCTAGGAAGATCGCAATTAGTTTGCGGCCAGTTTGGGGTGGGGTAAAGCTGGAGCCGAAGAAAGAGCTCAGCCTCCTCCGTATTAGTCATTCAAGTTCAAGCAGCTTCCAGAATAGCCAAATCTCGAAACCAAACACCCTCTCAAACCCCGCTTTCCTCCCCCCTCTTCTTCTCTCTTCACTTCCCCAGCCCGGGGCCCGCCGTCCGGGCCGGGCCGAGGAGACTCCCCAGAGGCGGCCGTACCGGACCTCCAATCTCCCCGCCGCCAGCCAGTCCTTCCCCTCCTCCCCGCCTTCCCCCAGAGCGCATTCCTGAGCTCCTCTCCTTGCTCCCTCCCCTCCGTGCGCTCGCTACCCTTCCCCCGGGATCCGCAGACGGTGAGAGAAAGGAAAAAAACACAAAAAAATAAGAGGAGAAATAATACCCAATCTGCCCAGAGGGGAGCGGGCACCCACGCTAGCCCAGTCACCCGGGCACCGCACGGCAGCGGCCAGGGCGGGGAGAGCCCACNACCGCACGGCAGCGGCCGGGGCGGGGAGAGCCCACCCTTCCCCTTTGTTTTCGGCTCTCCAGCCGGGGCCCGAGCGCCGTGCGGAGGAACAGAGAAAAGAGCCAAAACAGGCCCAGGGCTCCTCCCGCCGCCGGCCGGGACTGGGGCGAGGGAGCCGAATGGGATCCCGAGAACGGCGCGGAGGCCCCGGGAAAAGCGAGGGGGGAAGGGTGGGATAAAGGGGAGGCAGGGCAGGGCGACGGAGAGGGG
>VZTY01018056.1:10594-43305 GCA_013400935.1 Turnix velox | reverse complement strand
CTAGTGGGAGGTTGAAACTAGATAATCGTTAAGATTCCTTCTTACCAAAACTACCTTATGTTTTCCATGAGCGAGGGACTGCGAGGATGGAGGGTGGGGAGGAGGAGGCGGGCTGTTGCGTTACATCATCCTCAGTGACACAAAAGAAAGATTTGGAGGGGGGAGAAAAAAAACCAACCAAACCAGAGAGAGAGAAAAAGATGTTAAGAGCGCAAAGCAAGAAAGCGGCCGTAAAGAGAAGCCGAGGAAAATCAGGAGGATGAAAGGAGGGGAGATGCTGTGTGGGAGGCGGAGGGCAGTGAGGGGACGCCATCTAGTGAGATGCCACCGCTCGGCGGCCGGACCCGCTGGAGCCCTCCGGGGCTGGAGCTCAGCCCGGGCGTTACAGCAACTGGGGCAGATGTCTGGGGGTGGGGGTTTTGTGGGGACACTCTGGTTTTGTTGCAGGGATGTCATTCTTGGGCTTGGAAGAGGGAAAGGGGGAAAGAGAGAGAAAAAGGGGGAAAGAGAGAAAGGGAGAAGGGAAAGGGGAAAGGAAGGCGGATGGGAAAAGGAAGGGGAAAGAGAGAAAGGGGGAAGGAAGGGGAAGGGAAGGCAAAAGGGGAAAGGATGGGAAAAGAGAAAAGAAGAAGGGGAAAGGAAAAGGAAATGTTTTAAAGACTTTGTTTTCTTGGAGTGCCAAAGCTCCATCAAGGACTGCATAACTGTATCAAGTTTGGTGGTATAATAAATTTCTCTTTCCTGAGGACATTGTCAGATGTACAAAATCAAAATAAGTACTGTAGTACCCTTTTCACCAGAGGGCAAATTACAGGGAAGAAAGCACAAGCAAAAACCTAACACCATCTAATTGCCCCCACACCTATTTCTGTTCACTGATACGGGTTTTTCATGCCAGATTTCTCTTGATTGCAAAGGTATTAGGAGGTATAAATTTTTTTTTTTCTGTTAATGCTTCCTCCCCTTCACTTATTTGAAGAGCTTTTTCGGGGTCAACATTAGTCAGTTCTCATGTTTGCAAGTCTAAAATAGGGAACCCCACAGGATCTCATTTTCAGTGGGCACACATGACTTTCCAGGGAAAAAACAAAAGATGCCCCAAGTGGCTTACATACACCTCAAATCATAGAATCATAGGGTTGGAAGGGAACTTCAACTGAAACCACCCTGAGTCACTAAGGGACCAGGGTGTTAGTTTAACCACCAAATTTGGATGAGTAACTCTGGTTGCAGAAGGTGGGTTTAAAAATATGGTTGTGGATTTGGAATGTCTCTCACTGTCACTCTTCATTTTGAAGACTCAAAATCAATCCAAAGACTGAAAAAAACCTAAGAGCATATTTTCTACTCTATGGCTCATGGAAGGGCATATGCACTTCCCTATGACACAAGCACCCAGCATCCAAAGAGAAAGATAAAAGCATTCTGCCCTTAGCATGTAGAGACTGCAAAGAGCCCATGGTAAAACTGGTGTCATTATGACAGAGGAAAGTGAAAGTGGAGCTTGATGAAGGCAACTAATGGCTAAGTTTAGGCAGAACAAGCACTTAAAGCCATCTAGTGAAGAGACATTTGCTGGAGAGGTGGATGGCTGCTGTATTTCAGTTCCAATTCCAGTAGTGCAAAGCAAAGTACTGAGAAATTAAAGTGCTACAAGGGGTCTGTAGTTTTTTTCCTACTTAGTAACACAGGAGTAGGAATAATGGATGTAAACTGGAAGAGGGGAGGTTTAGGCTGGAGATAAGGAAGAAGTGAGGGTGGTGAGACCCTGGAAGAGGATGCCCAGAGAGGTTGTGTATGCCCCCTCAATCCCTGGAGGTGTTTAAAGCCAAGCTGGATGAGGCATTGAGGAACCTGGTGTAGTGGGAGGTGTCCCTGCCCATGGCAGGGGGGTAGGAACTAGATGATCTCTAACCCAAACCATTCTACTATCTATGAGTTTTCTGTGTAACAGGTTGTTAATCCCCATATTGAGGTTCCTTTTTGCCGTTGCTCATCTCCCAGCTGCCCTGCAGCTCCTGGCAGCAGCTCTCCTTCAGAGGGGGCTCTGAAGACCTTGCTTAACCAAGGATGTGAGAACACGGTTAGAAAACACTATGATGGAACTTGGATGGCTCTTGGGGCTGTAGCCAAGACAAAAGGGAGGGAGATGGAGAATCCACAGCCACTCCCACCTCCCACAGGAGACCTGACATGTTGAGCTGCTGGCTGCAGTGCTCGCTGAGCCATAAATCAGGCTGCTCACCAAGATCTCTGCTCTGCCAATGTACATAGAAAGACTAGACGGAAAGAGGCAGATCTGAATTAGATCCATCTCTCGTGCAGCAGAAATCCTTCACGCCAGTTAGATGAGAGAAACTGATGTGTGGAAACCACAGAAGGTTTGGCAAGGGTGAGGTTTTACATGCTAACGAGCCCCCAAAGAATTTTGTCCTGTGAAGGGTATTTAACTACTGAGAAAGATTTATACCCAGTAATATGTAAAAATGGAAGTGAGCACAGAGCAGGGGGAATTGGAAACACGCTACAAACATCCTCCTGTTCACATCACAGTTGAGAAATAACTCGAGAAAATACCAGGAGCACTTTTCAATGTTTAAGCAGCTGTGAGGAAAGTAAGATTCCTTAGTCAAAGAAACTGTTTCATAGAATCATAGAACAGTTCAGGCTGGAAGGGACCTTAAAGATCATTAAGTTCCAACCCCATAGGCAGGGACACCTCCCACTACATCAGGTTGCTCAGTGCCTTGTCCAGCCTGGCCTTAAACACATCCAAAGAGGGGGCATCCACAACCTCTCTGGGCAGAATTTCTTTCTTATGTCTAGCATGAATCTCCCCTTTTCCCATTTACATCCACTATTTCTAGTCCTCCCATCCCACATCCTGTTAAAAAGTCCTACCCCTGCCTTTCTATAGATCCCTTCAGGTATTGAGAAGTTACTATGAGGTCTCCCCTGAGCCTTCTCTTCACCAGGCTGAACAACCCCAACTCCTTCAGCCTGTCTTCATTAGGCAGTTGCTCCAGCCCTTTGATCATCTTTGTGGCCCTCCTCTGGACCTGCTCCAGCAGCTCAATGTCCTTCTTATTTTGAGAGCTCCAGAAGTGGACACAATATTCCAGATGGGGCCTCACCAGAGCTGAGGAGAGGGGCAAAATCACCTCTCTCAACCACTGCCTGCATTAAAATACTGCATACTAGGTCCCTGCCTGGAAAGACTGCTGTGAAGAACTTCTTGTCTGCCCAGTTGTCATCAAGGAAGATCCACACTGGAACAGCCCAAGAGCCAAGTGATGCCCTACTGAGAGAACAGGCAATGACTGAAGATGGACTCAGCTTGATGAAAAAAACCACAAGATTTTCCACCTCTTTCACCAAAAGATTTTCCAACAAGATTTTCCTTCTACATTAATGCCTTTAAAATCAAGATTTCATTAGGTTTTTCCAAACAGCTTTTGGCACAGGCTGACATAAAAGAAGGTTCCACCCAGTGAAGTTATCAGTACCTAAAGGGGCTACAAGAAAGCTGGGGAAGGGACATTTCCCAGGGCATGGAGTGACAGGACAAGGGGCAATGGTTTTAAACTAGAGCAAGGCAGGTTTGGATTAGATACCAGGAAGAAGTTCTTCACCACCAGGGTGGTGAGGCACTGGAGTGGATTGCTCAGAGATGTGATGGAGGCCCCATCCCTGGGGACATCCAAGACCAGGCTTTATGAGGCTCTGAGCAACCTGATCTAGTGCAGGCTGTCCCTGCTCACTGCAGGGGGGTTGGACTAGATGCCCTTTTTATACAGAGGAATATATATATATGTATACAGAGGAATACAAATAACTTTGCAAAGTCAGGGGCCACGGGCACTACATGGTACAAAATAAAACCATTTCAGACATGCATTCTCCCCTACGACAAAGACCAAACATGGAACAATCCCAAGAACTTACTCCTCTATGGAATAGATACCAACCTCTCCATTAGTTCCTTATAGCAGAGTGCACTGGTTGCCATTTCCATACCTAAAATACAATTGTTAGAAAGAATGGTTTAGCACAATCCCAGGCAAGCAGTCCCACAAGTGTCAAGAGAACTTCTGCAAGTATTTACACCTTCCCCAAATCCCACACAACCCACCACCAGGTTAAAGATTTGCCCTTCATGTTTCCCCTTTCTGCTCCAAACACATCCATTACAACACTCAGCTCATCACCGTGACTGGTATCTTAACACTATGTGACCAAAAGCAACAAAAAAATAATGGAGAATCAATTTCAAAATGATACATTTATTATAACTAAACACAGGACACAGGCTCCAATTAACTTAAAAAAATTTATACTGCATTATGGCAAACACAGAACCAGTATGCTCAGAGCATAAATTTTTAATTTTTAACTTGAATTTGCAACACAGGCTGAAATTCTTCAACTGAAACCCTAAACTTAGAACACATAGAAAGAACAGAATATGGGATTATTCTTTTCATTAAATATATCCAATAATTTGATATAAACCATTTTAAAGTATTGAAACACATGCTGAAGTAGTTTTAAATTATTAGCAAGGTATGTAGATACAAACTTAGAAGTATTTTGAAGTTGTATAAAAATGTAACTCTTTTCCCCCTAGACAAAGCCTTAAGTAAGTGCAAGGTTCTGCCTGTCAGGAGAAGAGACCTGCATGCAACCCTGCTGACAAACTACCTATTAAATTAGCTACCTGGTACCTAATTTGCAGGCAGATTTACTCTCACAGCATGCAGTTAGTGATGAAAATCTCAGTAAAAACCATCTTTGGAGCTAACATGAAATGGAAAAAAAAAAACCCTCTCAATAAAACAGGTCCTTTTAATCCACTTGCTTCAAAGGGGAAAAAGAAATTACATCCTACTTCACTTTTCATCTGTGTTGCAGGGTTGGTTTTTTTTTAAGTTTGAATATTCTTAACATTTTTTTCCCCTGGAATAGCTGTAATAAAAAACTGATCTCATTTGGATCTGAACAACCCCAACAACAGTCTCACCAATTACCTCACTCTGAGCGTAGAGGCTTTGCCTGTGTAAGTCACAAGGTCACCGAAATCTCATATATTTTTAATTATTTAAACAAATATTTACATCTCCTGGTTAAATATTCATTCAGAAATAAGTTCTGATCAGTTACTGTACACTCAGAAGTCACCTCCTTTCTCTGAAAGTACTGCAGCTTCTGGGGTGTTTCTTTTTTTTTGGTCAACAGCAGCTGTTATCCAAAGGTTGTCCTCAAGCCACCCAGGAGCTGGAGATGTCCCTGTATCACCTGGATAGAGCTGCTTGGGAAGCTTCAAAGCTGGGAATCACTGAGGGCTTCCTCATCTTTTTAAGCTTGCAGAACACATGTTGATCTGAGTCCAGCTGTTAGGGGGTTGCCTAATATCATCATCAGAAGGAAAAAAATCTTCCTCATGCAAATGGTTGCTGTAGCATCTTGTAAAAGGATGGGAAAACTGAAATTTGTGATTGACATTTAAATGTATTTCATGGAACTTGTGAAAATTTCACAGTAATGCTCAATTTCAAAAAGTCCAAATGCTAAAAGTCATCAATAAATGCATCACAATTATTTCAATCGGGACATTCCTCATTAAAAAGAAAATTATCAAGTAGTTTCGACTCCCTTCTTAATTCATCCAGAGAAAATGTTAAGTGTATGATAAATACCTAAAAAGAACAGCAGCAAAATGTCTTAAAATCCCAAATACTCAAGTCAGGTAATTCACTGTAAAGACAGTTAAAGCTCTGCAAAAATTGGAACAATAGATCTTTGAAAACATTTTTTTTTCCCCTCTGCTTCATCCGTGTTTTCAATCTGCATGCATTTGAGTGCACACAATTCTTAGGTTGCACAAAAGGTAGCAGACAATTTAGGAGTATCTTTATCAAGTTTCAGGAATGTCAAGTCAGGTATTTATACACCGTTTTCAAATTGAAAACACACAGCTGCAAAACTGAGTGTACTTCAAAGCCCTAAAATTTTAATTGTAAATTAGAAAATCGCTCTTTTTAGGTGGCAATTTTTGTGAAATTATTTTTACTCTGGCATTTTCATCTATGGTAAGTTTTGGCCTTAAAAAAACCGAAAGCACCTAGTTAAGTCCTTCCCTCCAAATCTGCAAGCTGTCATGCTCTTCCTTGGAAATCTTTGATTTCCAAGAGAGAACAGCCCCCTTGTTTTGGGGTACATTAAATAAAAAGATTTGGAATTTCAGCTTTGTCACAGCAATTTTACACTTCAGATAAAATTACAGTAATTCTCAGGAAGATCTTATTTACTGTAAGCAGCTTTGCACACTGTACAGAATATGAACTCAATACTTGACCTAAAAACTGATCTTCTTTCCTAGAATCAATCGTACTGTACATCTTGCTTTGGAAGCAAATAGATGCAATGGTCCATCATGCAAGTCATGAGACTGTCCAACTTTTCTTTTTTATGTCTTTTTTTTTTTTTTTGTTCCACTAACTTTCAAATGAGTTTTTATAAATAATTTAGCCAATGTAGATAAATAGTGACCACAGGAGCTATGCTGAAATACACTGGGAGTCAACATTTTGCTAAGAAAATATGCATCTATGACTAAAGCATTAAGTACTAACTGCCCACCTCAACACCACTGTGTACAGCTCTCTCTAAAGCACACACAAAAATCAAGGATGTCTTTGTATTTTACAGTGCTCGGTGCAAAATTAAGGAAAGCCAAACCACAACCCTGCAGGTTCAAGACACACTATAAGAAATCACAAAGAAATCAGGCTACCAGGAATCATAGAGCATCCCAGAGATGGTATTCTGGTTTTTAAACTCTAAAAATTACCACTAAGGACAGACATTAATGACTAAAACCTTGACCCACTGTCAGTATTTAAACACACAGTTTAGAGACATTAACTATCAACACTTAATTAGAAAGTCAATGATGTAACCAAAGCACTGGCAACACAAGCCATGCCTTGTTGACTGCACAGTAAGGCCATGAGATGAAAATATTTGTGTACTTTGACTGAATCTCAGTCATTACTTCAGTGATGTTATACCTGAGATGAAAGTTGAGAGGTAAGAGAACTAGTTATGGTGTTAATAATTGTCAGATGAAAAAAGTCATGTGAAGGTAACTACATTTAAAAAAAAATAGATGCAAAGAGATCACAACTGACATTTCCCCCCTTATGATTACTTTGATTTTTAGACAAACACTATGACTCATCTTACTGTGTGACAGATTGTATTCAAGAACTGTTTTAAAGGCTCCTGTGATTCCAATGCTTTAGTAGTTCATGGAATTTTTGAGTAGAAGCAACATCAGTATCACCTACTCACTGGTCTTCAGATATTTAAGGCACCCGTAAGAAGCAAACTTCATGGGAAGTTTCCATTCTAGGGAAAAACAAATCTGTTTTTTCCCTTCAACAGAAAATAAAAAAAGATTTGTGTATTCATAATAGTGGTTAGAATGTCACATTCTCTGTCAGTGAGGCAACAGTTAGTGATATCTACCTTAAATAATTCTCAGTCTAACAAGCTACTACTGAAGCCACGGAATCTTCACTAACAGGTTACAAAATACATGTAATATTGTGATTGTATTAAATTCTAAAAAAGCCAGAAGGCAGAATTGAAGCAAGGTTGGGCCCTATGTAATGAGGAAAGAAAATAGATGAGAAACATTTCTCCATGATAGATACACTTAACTTATACAGCAAAGTTGCACATTTAATGGATCACTGTACCACAATGAGTGCAAATACATGATTTTGTGGGCAGGAGCACTGCTAAAGAAGCCTATTTTGTTTTCATCTGTATGGAATGAGAATAAATCACTTCTTTTTGATGAACGGAAATTGAATTCCATATGTCAGAAAACAGATCTATGATTTATTACTAGAATCAGCTCAAAATGCTTCCCATAATCACAAAAGCTCAAGTAATATGTAGCCATTAGGACACAAAGATATACAAGGTTTTGGTTACAACTGAGATTAGCTTCAGATTCTGAAGCTTAATTCTTTGCTTCTGCAGCTTCTTTATCATGCTTTTCCTTCGCTTTCTCTTTTTCTTCCAATTTTTCTTCTTTCTGAAGTAGTGCCATAATCTCAGCAACCTGACTGGTGCCAATATCAATATCTTCTTTGTCAATCAATTCTACTACCTACATGAAAACATAATGAAATGGAGAGAGCATTTAATTTTTTACATTACCACAGCATTTTCATTTCACAAGTTTTGCTAATTAAAAAAAATTTAATCCCATGCCTCATGTTCAAGAAAATCAGTATTTTTTTTCTCTCCATGTGAAAGCACAAAATCAAATCACAACCAATGCTCAAAACATACTAGGAATATTTTTAAAACTCTAATTTAAAATGAATTATGTGAACTTTCGATCTCAGCACACAGAACTGCATTTTAAGTATTAGTAAAACAGATGTTTGTCCTATCTGCTGCAATGGAAAGCTCAGATTCAGTATCTGCTGAAACGGTATTTACAATAATATCTAGGAAAAAAAGAACCTTAGAGACATTAACTACAAGCAATTAATAAATAAATAATTAATTTAGCACCTACTTGCTAAATAGGCATAAGTTTACCAAAGCTTAAAAGGGGAATTATGAACAATCTTACCAGTTCTTCTAAAGTTCCTTATGACATATGCAAACAGTAAAACTTACAGCTTTAAAGGCAATCTGGGTAACAGACACGGGATAAAGAAGTTTTTTTTCCCCATATAAATTCTGAAGATGCTAGAACTACTGACAATACATTCACAAAAACCTCACTGGCATCAAGCAAAGACTCTTGTAAAATACAGCAGTATGAATTTAAGTCAAAACAGGCACACAACTTTTGAGGGATGCCTAACCTTATTTTCTTTGAGTTGTCTACAGACTTACCTTAACAACATTATCTATATCGATTTTGCCATCTTTGTTTTCATCTAGTGCCTCTGCGATCCTTGTGAGTTTCTCCTCTGGAATCTTCTGAATTTGTTTCATTGCATTAATGAGCTCGGCGATACTGATGAGGTTCTCCCTGGAGAGGAAGCGCAAGCTGTACATGGCAAGCAGTTACTCCAAAGGAGCACAGTTGACAAAGGGCAGTACTCAAAGTCACTACATTACAGATCAGGTCATTTTAAAAAACACAGATTATTTGTTTATAATGCTGAAAAGAGTGCAAAGAAGCAAACACGAGTTACTTGTCAGCAAGCAGATTTCATAGAATCAGAGAATAGTTCGGGTTGGAAGGGACCTTAAAGATCACCAAGTTCTAACCACCCTGCCATAGGCAGGGATACCTCCCACTGCAGCAGGTTGCTCAGCCTGGCTTTAAACCCCTCCAGAGAGGGAGTATCCACAACCTTTCTGGGCAACTTGTTCCAGTGTTTCACTACCCTCACCGTAAAGAATTTCTTTCTTATATCTAGCTTGAATCTACCCTCTACCAATTTACATCCATTATTTCTCCCATCACATCTTATTAAAAAGTCCTATCCCAGCCTTTCTGTACGGCCCCTTCAGGTATTGAGAAGCTACTATGAGGTTCCCCTGAGCATTCTCTTAATTTCAATTCATTTCAATTCAATTCATTTCAAATCAGTCTTTGTCTTACCACCAAAACTCACACTTTTGGCTTCCACGTGCTTTATTGTACAAATAAAGGTAAACCCAGTAGCACTTGGTCAAGGTTAGAATGGTTTCTGCACTCCCCAGATCCTGTATCTAGTGCATTTTGTCCCGATTCCCACTTACCAAAGAAGCAGAGCCCTGCACCTCTCATTCCTTTCAGATTTAGAGAGGCTGTCCTATGCTACATTCATGAAGGTCAGAAAAAAACCCAAACCTAGGAACTAACTGCTTTAGCAATTTAGTAGTTTTGTTAAAATGAGCTTCCTTTGCTTGTACCAAGGAATACAATTTGTAAAAGGATGGACTATAATTGACATTGTGACAAGTACAATTCACAGGTTTCCAACTGCCTGCTTACTGCTCTCATGAAGCTAAAGCTGTCTGTCCTATGCTGGCCTATGGAGGTTTGTTAGTTTGAAGAAAACCATCTTCCACAGCACTGGTCAAGCTGAAATTCAGGAGACTGGACCCCTAAACAGCAGGGCTTTCCCACTAACCGTCCTGGACTTGAGTAATTTCTATGGTTCTCGATGACTTGGTAATGATTGTAGCAACTTAAAGGTTAAAACCCAAGCTTTTGATAATTAATCCAGTAGTAGCTGTGGATAAGTAATACTCACAATAGACTACAAAATTATCCACAGAACTATCCATTATTTGAAGTATAATCACATAGAGAACAAAAAGACGCTATATTGCATTTTTAATCTACAAAGTTGGATGGTTTTGATCAACAACACTAAAAAAGTGAGACTGAAGAGTGAGAGACACATTCAGTACTCTGAAGTCACTTACCCAGCAGCAGGACTGTCACCACTGTCCAGCTTTACATCGACTGTCTTTTGACTTGTCTCTAATTCATTAATAATTTTGTCTATCTGGCCAATCATTCGGTTCACCCTCTTGGTCAATCTCTTGCTTGCCTTTGACTCTTCCACTACCTCTTCCTGGCCAGTTT
Source organism: Turnix velox (assembly GCA_013400935.1). Taxonomy (NCBI): domain Eukaryota; kingdom Metazoa; phylum Chordata; class Aves; order Charadriiformes; family Turnicidae; genus Turnix; species Turnix velox. Next base: position 32,687 of record VZTY01018056.1, on the reverse strand, counting down.
TAGAGAGTTCTTTTATCTCTTGCAAATCCTAAAAGAGAGAGAAAAAAGACCTGCTTCTGTCAGGAAGAATTTTCAACAACAGACACTACTGACTTTGACCTGCATTTCAAGACAGGAGCCCTTTGCAAATGAAATTGCAAACAGATATATAAAGTCAAACTGGAATTAGAACAATAAATTCTAACACTGCTTTTTTGTGCAACTCCTAAATGTTACTTTCCACATCTTTCATATGGGCATGATTCAATTTACATGACTGGAAATATCTGCAACAGTGACATCTATGCTTGATAAGAAAGCACTGCAGCATGCAGCTGTTAGCATAAACTATACAGCCCTGAGAATAGGAGAAGGAACAGCAGCCTCCCCTGGTTTTAACTAGGCTTTAAACACAGCTCCTTCACTTAGCTACCAATTACAGGCTAAGGGACATCAAAGCCAGATACTCTTCACACGTTTGGATCATTTATGATAAAGCTAAACATGAACAGAAATTAGAAACAGAACTCTCATGCCCTGTTCTTCACCTCATTATACTCTTGGACATCACCCTTCAATTCCTCGAGCTCTTCCTTTTCCTTTGTCAGTGATTTTTTCTGTTCCTGCAGCTTGTTGCAAGCATCACTCAGCATGTCGATCTCCTCCTTTGTGATTTCCTCACCCTGTAACAGAAAATAGAAACAATTCAGTGAAAGACACATTGCAATTTTCCTCAAAGACTTCAAGTCTTTTACTGGAGAAGACAGAGCCAAGAGCCAAAATTTCCATAATAATTTTGAGGCTACTGCAGAGAGCATGATCACTAAGGCAATCCATTTGCTGCAGTACATATTTTTAAAGTGTATCAGTAGTAAATCCAGGTAATGATTCATTATGTGGGTTCTGGCTATTTGAAACTCTGTGCTTAACTGCATCAATATCTTCTTTGCTGAGTGAAAAATCTGAACAACTGAGAAATTATTCATAACGAACAGGAAAGAGAAATCACACCAAAAAAAAATCAAAGTTCAGGAAGTTGAGCTGAAGCAAAGTTATCTTCAACCACCTCTTTGACAATGAGGATGAACATCCATAGTTTGTGAAGTATATCCATCTCTTGAGAACTTGAGAGTAAAAAAAAATTTAATTGCTGATTGAATACTTAAAAAAACCAGGAATTCAAAATGATTCATTAAAAATGGTAAATCCCATAATGTCAGGATAATCTTATCTAGACATCAGCTTTTATTTTGAACTGTTAAACTCTCAACAGCCATGTTAGTACAGAACAGAAAGACATGTGCTAACTAGGACGTCATAAGCACAGAGCAGAAGGATGATACGCTTACAACAAACAGCCACAGGACAGCTCCCAAACTAGACATCCAACCCTTTTGTCAACTGAGTTTCAATGTACTGTTGATATCTAGGCATCAGCCTGGTTTCTAGTATAGTATCTATAATTCACCTTAGCCCATAAAAAAGAAAAAAACTGAAACAACTAATTTTGTAAATAAATTCCTCTTTCTTGAATAAAATCAGTCATCTTCAAGAAGCTGGCCATCTTAACATTTTTCCTTCAAGATGTAAGAATGTATTCCACGGTGTTTCAAAGCAGTTTTAGGGGACAGGCCACACTGTACCTCAGTTAAGACACATACCTCACTAATTTCACTTCCTGTTTCCTCTTATCAGTTAGGGCTGTTGAAGTCCTACATACAAGAAGCTGGTGTTAGTGTCATGGTAGGCAGCAATGTAAATGCTGAGCCAGATGGGGCAGAGTGAGCTATCAGCTTTGGTCCCAAACAAGACCATGCCAGCCTCTCTATCTGTCCCTCTCCAACACTAATCCTCAGGGCTACACTATCGCACACTCAGTCTTGACAATGAAATTTCAAATATGCATTAATTCCAGTTTGTTATTGCTATTTAAAACCTTGGTAGCATTCTGAAGTAAACAATGTTATAATAACAGCTGTTATTGAAAATTTTACGTATTTTTTCTACTTATAACTACTTGCAGGAAAAAAAAGAAAGTTGCTTTCTGCAAAACAGCACTGAGACTGGAGAAGAATCCCGACATCAAACTTCATGGACAAAAATAAAGTTCCTGGCTCCAAATAAAATTCAAGGTACAACTGAAATATGAGAAGGAAGCAGGAACAGATGACCCAGAAAGAGCAGAGGCACTGTCCCAGCATGCAAATATATATATTAGTTTCAGTAACATACAGATAGATAGATGAGTTACTCAGATATGTTACTCAGACTGGAATGGGTTGACCAGAGTGTTTATGGATGCCTCCTCCCTGGAGGAGTTTAAGGCCAGGCTGAATGAGGTACTGAGCAACCTGGTCTAGTAGGACGTGTTCCTGCCCACAGCAGGGGGATTGGAACTAGATGATCTTCAAGATCCCTTCCAACCCAAACCATTCTATGATTCTACAATTCTATGTTTCACGCTGACTTCAACTTCTGCATTGGTTACTACTAATTAGCTGTTCTTAATGGATTGAATGTAATGATGAGGTTAAAGACAGACAGGCAATTTATCACAGCTTTCACATAGATGTTTTGAATCTCTACGTTACAAAGTATAAAAACGTATACCTTGATGCCTTCCAATACTGGTGCTGTATCCTTCAGTGTCTCCGAGTCCACTGCCACATCTGCCCTCGCCAGTTCTTGTTCAGTATCCACAGCCACCTGACTTTTTTTAACTGCCACAGCAGCTGCTTCAAGATCTACTGCTGATTCTGCCTCTTTCTAAATTTGAAAGACCCATGAAGTTTTAATTAAAACAAAGATGACATTATCAGCATCAGTCAAGAATGACTTCTCAAAATAGAAACAGTTGCCAAGGTAAATGAAGATATCTTTATGAGAAGACATTAAACAACTGCAACAAATTGAGTGGTTTCATATTGAAATACCCCTTTGCACTCAATGAACTCTGCCCATGAAGGTAAGGATTAATTTACCATAAAGCAAACCAGCAGCTTTTATAGTCAAGTACTATACAAAGACACTATCAGTCTAATGACAAAGAGGAAGAGCTAAAGAAATGAACACTTAAATTACAGGTTGGGAGAAATCAAAAAACAAACAAAACTACCATCTGTGCAAGAGGATAAAAGGCTTCTTTTATTACTCTAATTAAGAGGAAAAAGAAATCAAAGGTACATTAGACTAAGACAGTATTTTACACTTCACAGCAAACCCTTCTGTGTTACAGTCTGCTTTAATATACTCCCACATCTTCCATCTGTGGATTTAAAGTCCAGTTACCGGCAGGCAATAGCCAGAGCAGAGGCAGCAACTCATAACATGCTAGGTTTTTACATCACTGATATTTATTCCCCAGTATTTGAGAGCAGAACTTACCATGGCTGCAACCTGAAGGGTTTCTTTGGCTTTCTCAGCTGCTTCAGACAACCTTTCCATCTCTTTTTCTTCATTTTCTTTTCTGATGGCTTCCTCCTCCTGAAGCGTCGCTTCCAGGCGTGCTTTGTTATCTACTTTTTCACCTTCAACTTCTGCCACTTTGACTTGAGCCTCTTTGGCCTAAAAATAATTTAAGAAGTCTATTAAAGTCCATATGGTGTGCATACATATGTATGTTTATACATCCTTATTGAGAAAGGTAGTACAGGTAAGCTAACAGCTATAATTAAAATCCCAACAAGTTACATGTTTCTATAATTTCTCAGAAAAAATATGATTCCATTTCTTTGAAAATTACAACTTTCTACCCTGAAATGACACGTTCTTCATGCTCTTTCTCTCAAGACTACCAATAATCTACTCAGATTATTTGTCTCTCTGCACAACATCAATTTGTTCTTTATGTTGCCTGCAGCATAGATTTTTTTTAAAGAAGTAAAAAAATCTAAATTTTCTTATGCTTTTACTGTCTACTGTCATGCAATGAAACACTGACATTTATTCATTTATTTGCTTTATTCTCAAACCCCTCCACACATATAAGCCAACTTCTCCCATCTTTGAAAGTCAATCAAATGAAAACTATTCATGGCTTAGCTTTCCAAGGAAAAGAAAAAAAACTAAGAAGAACATCTGCTTCTCTAAATGGATGTTGAGTGATGATCATAGAGTCACAGAATGGTTTAGGTTGGAAGGACTAGTAAAAACCATCTAGTTTCAACCCCCCTGCCATAGGCAGGGACACCTCCCACTAAACCAGGTTGCTCAATGCGTCATCCAGGCTGGCCTTAAACACTCCCAAAGAGGGGCATCCACAACCTCTCTGGGCAACCTGTTCCAGTGTCTCAGCACCCTCACAGTAAAGAACTGCTTTCTTATATCCAGCCTAAACATCCCCTCTTCCAGTTTACATCCATTATTCCTAGTCCTACCATCCTGGACCCTATTAAAAGTCCTACCCCAGCCTTTCTGTAGGCCCCCTTCAGGTATTGATAAGCTGGTTACAGACTATGCACATCAGTACTTACAACACTCTCTGGCAATGTCTGAAGTGTTGTTTTGAGCTGATCAGCTGGAGAAAGGGTATCTGGAAGATACATGGCTCTGGATAAAATAAGCAATGAAGTAGGGATTTCCTGGTTCAGGTGCAGATCTAACCACTGCAAATGCAATACAAAACAAATCTTCAACTTCTGGATATTTTTATTTTTTACACAAAGAAGTAAATACTATTTCTGTTTTTTACCACTACTTATCAGACAAATTCCCAACACTGGAATATCAAAATATAAACACCAAAGAATTACAGCAATTGCACTTAAATCTATGAAGACTTTGTTTGAAGTAGTATTTCAAGAAGTGTTGAATGAATCTTCAGAAAGTGCTCTGTTTCATGTGCATCTTGCTTTAAATCAGACAACACCAAAAGACAAGGTTCTGATTTTCCTGGAGAGAAGTTCTTTAAGGAGCAATTCAAATAATTAACAAGACAGTGCCAAAATTGCAAACCTATTTGGAATATGTTTAAATATCTAGTTATATCATCAAAACAGTGAAAACCCAAGACCCCACTGCTATTACATACTTAGACACTTGCTGACACATGACAAAAGCTCATTAAGGAGAAAGACTAGCCAAGTGTTTAATGAGAACAGAAGCAAAATGGCTTCTCAAAATCATATCAGAAACTAGAGGCAGCAACTGAAGTTTAGTCTGTATATTTAATCTCACAAAAACTTACCTGTTTAAGCTGTTCCTTGAGACGCTCCTCTGTCACACCAAGAGCTCTCATACCTCGGGCACGACATGCTGCCTGCAGCTCTTTAACAGTCAGGCTATCAACTCCTTCATCAGCAATTAGCTGCACAAAGCATAAAATTACTGTAACAAGAAACAGCTCAAAACCAAAGAATCACCTTATTTTTACAGTGGCCACTAGAGGCTGCTGTTATAACACAAAATAACCTCCAGTTTTTAAACATACTGTAACCTTAACAGTTTTATAATGCTAACGTCCATCTCTCTCTACATCAGCATTTTTTTCAGCTTCATAGAAATGCTTCTCTTTTTTAATTTAGCTGCATTCATGGCAATTAATGGTAGGTTAAAGACAGCTTTTCTGTACAAGTAAGGACACTTCCAATTTTAAGGTTTTAAGTCTTTTCTTCCTAAGTGAGGTCAAAAATCAGATTATAAAGACATAAAAAGGAAAATGTCCATAAAGACATGCATACATCCACACACTCTTACTACTCTTACATGTCAAAATTATTAATCATAATTAGAGTGACTCACTTTGTCATCTGCTTTTATGGTTCTTAACCTCATAGTAAGCTGGAAGCGGAGAAAGTTGTTTGTCCCAATTGACTGAAGTTCCAACAATTTGCACAGGGCCACCAACTGAGGCCTGGTCAGATTGTCCAGAGTCAACTCATCTTCAAACAGTTTAGAGAACCTTAATATCTCCTCATTACTTGGTCTTTCACCAGTCTCCCTGATCTGTAAGAAAACACAAACACACAAAGCTTTTCAAAGCAAATACTCTCATTTGCCAAGTATTCTGCATCAATTTTGGGACAGGAAATAGGACACAAGGAAGACATGAAAGAAATTTAAAACTACCCCAACTTACTTACTGCAAAAGAATTGATGGTAGTTTTTAGCAATAGTGCATAAATTCTTAAGATAAAATTCACAGAAACAAAAATTAGATACAACTGTATACTAACAAGCAGCTCTGAGTTGGCACTGCCATAAGATAGTTCAAAAAAACCCAAAGAGAATACATGAGCAAGTAAATAATTCCCACTGAAGTCACCCTGCCAAGTATTGTTTCCAGCACCACACTTACTAAACATAAAAGCACATTAAAAGTATCACCCTGTGAAGGCAAAGAGAAAAGCGAGTCTAATGGCAAATGATTTTGTCCCTACAAAACACAGATTTGGACATTTACCCACCTACATTTTCTCCACAACCACATCTGTTGCCATATTGTTTTGCTTTAAGTTCCTAGCTCCTGTGGCTCTTCAACGCAAATACACTTCCACTTGAAGTTATTCCAAAGTATAAACTACTATTTGGAAAAGGACTCTGCATTCCCCTTGATGGAAGGTTCTCAGTAACTGCTTGTATAAATTCTAACTTAAAAGCTTAAGTCATGTGTTGCCAAATGGCACTTTACAGTAATTAAATCCAAATGTTGGAAGTAGAAATAACAGTTCGAAGAAGTAAAAAAATCCCAGTCCATAGTCTCATCAGGTCATAATAAAACATTATCACCTGGTATAAATGTTGATTTTCTATTTTAAGCATACCAGGCAAGTGCTTCTTAGTGAATCCAAAATCTACAGAAATTCACAATGAAGTACTTCCATCCACTTAACACCCTCAGTCTAAACACTAAGTCAAGTCAAAAAACGTATTTTTCTACCCTGTCTACTGTTTTTAAGCCCTGCAAAAAAACCATAAGCTAAGTGGCATCAAGTAGTCTGAAAACCTAATAGTACCTATACAACTTGATTTATTATGCCTACCTGTTTTACTTGCCAACAAGGCTTTCAGTGAAGAGCTAGTGAGTACAGAAGAAGATAAAAATGTGGAAGACATGATCTTGAGTCCATTAACCTTGGAGATAATTGTGTAGCAGAGAAACCAACCCAGAGAAACAAAGGTCAAAGGCATTTGTTCCACTTCACCAGCTCCTTCACAATGAGTGCCAAAATTGGAACTTTCAAAATAGAGAAAGTATTTTCTCCCTTGCTTAAAGCTGAAATTTGGCAGAGTTAAGCCAAACTGAAACTTTCTAGTACCTCACTAGCTACAAAGCAACATAGAAATTCTGTAATTCTGAAGCAAGTATGTTCAGCCTGTACATGCAGCATCAAATACTTCACTGCAGAAGCAGATACAAAAGAATACCAAAAAGGTGGAAAACTTCTAAGCTGCCTCTTGGTCAGTCATTTATTACAGTGAAAAGAGATCAATAAGTTTATTTCCATGACACAAAAGAGAACTACATAGCTGTAAAAAGCACACCCACACATAAGAAATGGAGGGTTTGAAACTCCTGTTTTAGTCAGAGGAACTTGATATTTTCTCCAGCAAGCGTGCAGTGATATGTCATTTATTTCCCCAGAAATGAACCACCGAATGTAAATTCTCAGTAGCAGCTCTTTCAGAAGAAAATGAAATGTTTCAAACATGAAGCACAGCAGTGGCATGCTCCCAGAGCCTGTAGCATCAGTGTTTCAGCCACAAACCACTAAAACTAAATATTTAAAATGTTTTGCAGATGAAAAAGAGCAGAAGCACCAAAGATTCAAAGCATCTGGACTTTGGAAACGGATACAGAGATGCAAAACACACCAATACCATTATCTCAGCTAATCTACAGAGTGCTAACAATGTGGTGTCCCTGCCCAGAGCAGGGGACTGGCACTAGCTAATCTTTAAGGTTTCTTCTAACCCAAATATGATTCCATGATTATATTAGTCCCTCCTTTAAAACTTTCCAGGAAAAGCCGAAGCCAGCTAATAGGACTTGTAAAGTTCAGATCTGAAACCCCCAGGCTTATGTGGCTTTTTCTATGCAAATATACACTCTCCCCAAAGGAGGGGACTATACTTTTACTTCCAACAAAGCACCCACTAATGGATGGTAGCTCAATCTCTTACTCAACACCAGTCCGCAACTGAGAAGTGTAAGCAGACTGTGATAAATCCTACCCTGATTTCTTATCTCTCCAGAAAACACCTAACCCTTACCCACACCTTGGGGAAACACTGTCAAACCTAAAAACTGTCAGTATAGGAGGCAGATACCTGACACTTAGTCTCTGCATTACTAACTGATTCTGAACACAGAAATTTTGCAACAAACACTCACATTCTAGGAAAAATACAGATCGTACACATCCCAGTCATCCAAAAGAATTTCCGCAATATAGCAACTGTGCATTTAAAAACTGTTTTCATAAGCAGAATTTAACAAAACCCAAACTTCTACTTTCCCCCCCCTCTGAGTTTTAATCAATTCATTAGAAATTAACTCCTTTCTTCCACATTTTTACACAGTGTTCAGAGGTCAAAAACTACATAACCACCAAGTGCCTCATTATGTTAGAACTGACTTATTAAAAAAGAGAATAACACGCAAGTGAGCAGAAATACAATGCTTCTAGAATGAAACAGTGAAAGTAGCAGCTAGAATAAAAAATAATAGAAAAACTTTAGCACACTAAAGTATTACTTTTAAAACCCAAATCTATCCTAAAAAAATCTATTACATCCTGCTTCGGCAATTCCAACAGAATAAAGTTATCTTGATGATTACCACAGACCAAACAACACACAAAACTGTTTCTTACCTGGGAAAAGAAAATAATTTTTTTAAAAATTTACCTTTTGAAAGAATGTTGAAAAATCTTTTGTAACATTTCCTTTGGCTGCTTTATTTTTTAAGGCCATCTCCTCAATTGTGTCTTGAAGGAATTTAGCCAATTCAAGCTTTACTCTCAATTGTTTCTTCAGTCTTTCCTCCTGTTAAAAAAGATTTCGTTTTAAAAGCTGTTTCCAGAAATATGCACACTAATTACCACCTCCTCTGCATCCAGACAAGTTATGTGGAGTAATTCTCAACTTCTGCTGCAACACACATATCACAAAAGGCCCTTCACTCTTAGCAGTGATCTCCAAATCATACTGAAGAATAGGTTAGCCTGCTCAAAGCTCCTTGAAGCATGAACTGCAATGCCAAAAGGGAGCAGCAGTGCAGCAGGCTGTCTCCAAATTACTAAGAAAAAATAGAACCTGACCAACTGATTTTGGCTATTTTCCTACTCTTGTATCCAGCACAGAAATCCTACACTGCATCTCATCCAGAGAAAGACAAAAGTATCCCAGAATTATAAATTAATGGTTACTAAGACTGAAGTGTACAATCGTGACCTGTGATATCCATGACTGACTGGGAGCTCACTAGGTGTGAACCTCATGTAAGTACTTTGTCCTCTGAATATGAGAGCTTCTGGAGCTTTTTGGTGTGTTTCTACAAAGCTCTAAACAATTCCAAGAAAAATAAAAGAAACAAAGAAACAAAACAATGCATAAGAAGCTATTTCAAATATAGGAATATATATAAAAATACCTTGTGTCACAAATAAGGACTACAAATGTAGTGATTACAAAGTCACCTTATTTCAAAACTAACTAGGAAAACAAAGAGTTTCATGGTTTTCATCTAATTGCTTTTATTTTTGCTTTGTAAATCACAGAAAAAGAAGATGAGCTTAGCAAGAAAGACAAGACAAGCTTACAGTCCTGATGGCACATATGAAAAAGTACAAGAGGATTCCACTGGTTCATTATTATGTGTAAACAGTAAGATCATCAAAACAACAAAAGCATAACAAAAACATTCCCCTAATTCTGAAAAAAACCTCCAATTTTTAGAATTTTTCTCATTCTTTTCTTTACCAAGTAAAGTTCTATTTTTTTTCCAAAGCTTGTTACTGGATTATAAATGCAGGACTGCTTACCTTTTTAGACTTTGTCTCAAAAGTAGATGGAAGCATATTAGGGAACAACTTAAGAGCTACTGGAAGCAAAAATTCCATAAATGGGACAACAAGAAAAACAAGGAAAGGGACCAAGCGGAAGAGATCAGCACATATTCGAAGAAACTGGAAGGAAAACAAACAAAAAAAGTGTGCAGATGAGCAAAATTTGAAATAATTATTGTAAAAATACTTAATATTATAATCTACGTTATCCCTTATGCTCACATATATTTTCTACAAAGGAAATCTAAAATAATAGAGAAAAAGAATGTGACTAAGTCAGTTTGGCAGTTTTCAGTATTTTTGCTTTCAAATTGCTATATACTACAAAGTGACAGAGTTTCACCAGTTTTCAACACCATAGAAAGTGTTTCAAAAGCCTCACTGTGACTCAACAGGATTATAGAGCAAGTATCTCATTTAAACCTCTTAAAAGCACCTGAAAACAGGAGGTGGTCATTTGTTGTCCTTAAAGCTGCTTAACTTCTTTCTTTGGTCTTTATTTGTGCTCCACCACTTCTTACATGCATGAGCTCCTATGGACTAAGTAGTCAAGAACAAAATGAAAGGTCCCTCCCTCTCTGCTTTATAACAATTGTAATGTACATTTCAATCCAGGCTAATGAGCCCAGCTCAGTAGATTTTTTTTTTTTTTTAATATAGAAAACTACTGCTTTTCTACAGCAGTAATCCTTCTGAAGTAGGCTGAAGTATAAGTTACCAAATCTTGAACTGCATAAATAACATCCTTCAGATTTCTTTACACCCATAATTGTATATATTAGGCTGTACTGCCTAATATATAATCCTTCACTACTTACTGAAAGCTTAATAACTCGGGTTATAAGGGAGAGTGCAGATCTGGCTTGATTATCTGTCATTTTACAAAGCAAATAATCAGCTATTGGGAATACTGTCAGTTCCCAAGTCAGAGACCAAGGGTCACACACATATTACTGCCACAGAAGTGTCATTCAATACCATGATTTCATAAATACAGCTATGACTGGGGTAAAATGGCACCATAAATGCTATTAAAGGCGTGTTTTTTCTTCCATCCCATCCCCAGAGCTCATGTCAATCCATGGGGGGAACAGCAGCAACACCCTCTATAGCTTGCATGTCACTAGGAATGTTTTGTAAAAAACAAATCCAGTAAAACTTCAACCAGCATTTTCATAGGATGAAACCAGCCAAATACTGTTTGAGGAATGGCCAAAAAATCCACAGATCCAAAGTCTGACGTTTTTCTCAGTATATAAAAAAAATTCCATTTCCCAGAAGGGATGCTTTGGTCCATTGTCTACAAGCTCGAAGATTTTTCCATTCGTTCCAACAACAGAAGTTAAATGACTAGCAGAAATTCAAAAAGATGTAAAGAAAGTTTGGGAGAAGATTTTAAAAATCAGAAGAACATTTTTCCTTAAAAATATACAAAACAAAGAAAAAAAAAACCCATCCAAAACCTCAAAAAGTTCACTGAAGTGCAAACAGAGTTTCTATTTCCATCCAGTATCTATTTTTAGATAGCAAGTGCAAGTATTTGTACAAGGCAAAACCTGTAAGTACACATACAAGTAAAAAGGCATCAATACAAACCAGAAGCTGGGGGGGAAAAGGTGTTGGAAAACCCAATTTAAGCACCAAACAGGACTGGCCTTTTTCACAGCACCACCATCTGGGCTCAGCTTGACTCAGTCATGAAACTGCACCCACTGCTAACTCAAGGGAAACAACTTTGCACAGGAACCTAATATAATGGTGCATGATTACACACACATTATTTGGCAGGACAGCATGAAAAACCTGTGACTAGTCTGTATCTGCTGCTCCAGTTCATGTTTTCTATTACTCACTCCTCCTCCAGGACTGGAGAGTTTGTAAAACTGATACTTACAACAAATTTTACAGCTTTTGCCATCCCACTCCCATATCCTGAACCATCCCGCTGCAAGAAGCAGCACCAGACCAATTAAGCCGATATCATATTCTGCATGCTTTATTTCTTCCTGCCTTCTCTCCTTGGCATAGAAGATATGTGACCTTGTTGAATCCAAACCCTACCAGCAACTGTACAAGCAGAATTTTGGAAGCAACTTTTGGTTTACGTAAGCAATAGCTCCCTTGCATTAGCCATGCTGTAATTGCTTGTTCATGTGGTTAGAGATCTTTCCATTATTGCCTCCAAAGAGGAAGGAAAGGGCAGGCAGAAATAACTCATTTGTCAGCCTGCTTGAAGATAAGATTTCTCTAGGACTGTCAGTTCATATGCAATTTATACATTTAAAGCAGTATGTATTTGAAATTAATTTTTTTTTAAAGTTTGGAAGCAACTTTTGAAAGGTGTGGCTAATTCAGCATCAAAGTTTTAAGACTTCTTTAAATCTATCAGTTTACTCCAATTTGAGGCTGAACTGATAAAAAATGAGCAGTCTTGAAAGAAACTTTGAGGTTTAAAAAAAGTACACATAGATGGTTTTGTTCAGCTGAAGGCAGGTTTCCTTTTCTCTGACCTAAGCCTATCATGACATCTTATACATCCATATAAAGAAAACAGAAAATCTAGATTGAGAAAATTACATCACTGTTGTTCTTTAAACTATTTTCTCTACATTTCATACACTGGACTGCATGCTTACAGACAAACGCACACTTTATTAGATAAGACAGGGTACATCAACATAAAGACTAATTTTTATCTGCACAATAGATTTCTACTTTAAATAAAACGAAGGAAAATAAGTTGAAATTGCACATGTCACAAAAAAAAATATAATCAGGAAGGCCAAATGCCAGACTAGTATGAGAAAGACAGCTTCATCACCACTACAGGATGAATCTAAAGGACTATCAAATCAGAATAATGCAGGTGTGTCCAAAGATAATGTATTATTTCTAAAGGTTCATGCCTTCTAAAATAAAGTCCTCATCTTTCTACAGAAATATTTCCATTGACTGTTGTTGCTACAATTTCTCTAAAGTACAGCCCAGTAAACACAAAACAGGCTGGAAGACAGGTTCCAGTCTTCCCCTACAGTGGATTGCTGAGTCTTTTTTACACCATGAATTATTTTGTCACACTTGGTTTTCCCAGAGCTACCAAACAAGCCAGCATGAGCCAGAACTGCTACTTCAAGAAGTCCTAGAGTCCTCATTCCCCTCTATCCTCAGTTGCTCTTTCTTGGCACTAAATAATCCCCTCTCATGTCAGCACAGACAGTTATATTTATTGCTGAGCAATGTTCCAACTGGATCAGCTGCCAAGAATACTCTCGTACCTCTGCATAAGGAAGAGGGCAAAAATAAGTAGCATGAAGATGCTGTGATCTAACACCATCAACCAGTGCTGTCGTGGAAAGAGATCAACCATTATCTCTGATGAAACAGCCTATATGTGCTTTTAACCATTTTTGTTATTTAACCTCGAGAGCATAGGAAAAAACTTCTATGTAGTGCACTAAGACATGAAGGTTTATAATTACAGGTTAAAATGTTCAACTACATACAAAATTCTATCAGAAAATTATTAAAACAATTTGAGCAATTAAAACAAAATGAGCAACTCCTAATTTCATCATTTAACTACCTTTTTGAAGGCAGAGATGTGAACTTCACAGTGTAAAATGCTCAGAGACTCAGACCATGACTATTCACTTCTGCCACTAGAACACATACACTTTTCCCTCTCCAACATTTCTTCCAGCACATTCTTTCCCCAGCAATAGTTAAAATGTCTTTCTTCTCTTTTAAAAAGGGAGAGAGACCTGAATACTTATCTATACAAAATGCTTAAACATCTTTAAAAGTAGTAAAATGAGAACTGGGGGAAGCAGTATTGTTGACATACTGCTAAAGAATTGGTGAAGCTGAAAATCAACACATTCTTTAAATAAAGAACTATGCCAGTTTTAAAAAGATTATCTAGCAGTCTTTCATTAAAGGAGCTTGTGTGAAATGTTTTCAAATATCCACATATCTTTTAAGTTTTTAATCTCTTTATTAAGAGTATCTGTCTGCTTCATTCACAAACTGAAATCTACTGAAATCCATGTTACTCTAATTTGAAAGCACTCTTGTTCACCAGATTTCATCTCCATCCCATCTTCCTTTTTTTAAAAAAAAATTATAAATTGCATCTTTACAGTTCCATAGACACAAGCATCATGCCATTACAAAAACCCAAGAAATGAAACAAACTCTCCTCAAATCCTCTGGACTAAAACTATCTCATAAATACAGTTATAACTGAGATAGTACAAATATCTATCAATCACCTATTTCAGCTTACAGCTTTTCTTATGCCTAACAAAAAAGAACAACAACATAACAGAATTAGCACAAACCCAACCTTTACTAGAAGGGATTTCTAATTTTCCAGTTGGGATGTAAAAGTGGATAAAGTGATCATGTACACACATGATGTACAGCAAGTAGATGTACAGCACATGGACGAGCACAAATTGTACAAATGACCAAACTGAAGAATCCTCTGCTGTTCCAACTACAAAATACCAAAGTCATAGAATGGTTTTGGGTTGGATGGGGCCTTAAAGATCATCTAGTTCCAACCCCTCTGCCATGGGCAGCAACCCCTCCCACTAGACCAGGTTGCTCAATGCCACATCCAGCCTGGCCTTAAACACCCCCAGAGAGGGGACATCCACAACCTCTCTGGGCAACCTGTTCCACTGTCTCACCACCCTCCCCCTAAAGAAGATCTCATCTCCATCCTGAATCTCCCCTCTTGCAATTTCCATATATTACTCCTAGTCTTGCCATTATGGACCCTATTAAAAAGTCCTACCCAAGCCTATCTGTAGCCCCCTGAATGGGGTACTGAGAAGCTTCTACGAGGTCCCCCCCGAGCCTTCTCTTCTCCAGGCTGAACCCCAACTCCTGGCTGAACCTACAGGGACACCTCCCACTAGATCAGGTTGCTCAATGCCTCATCCAGACTGGCCTTAAACACTTCCAGGCAAGGGGCATCCATAACCCCTCTGGGCAATTATCTTCAATAATGGGGAACAAGACTAAAATCCTTTGTAGTAATACTCAACATTCTCAGTGGAGGAGGAGGGCAATATCCTCTCCCCAGGGGGAGAGAAAAACCACACAGCAATTTTAATTCTAGAAGACAACAGAAAGAACCAACTCAGGCCAAATAAAACAGAAGGACACTGCTCCTTGCTCAGTACCTGTCTCCGTTCTCGGCGAGACAAGGTGTTCCCATGGAGTATTCGCCAGAGCATCCTTGCAGCTATTTTTGTGTCAATCCACAGTAACCGGAACCCATGGTAGTAGTGCTTCAGTTCATCCACAATCCTCTGCCCAAGAGATTTTTTCACAACTTCCACTTCAGCTGGACTATATACAGGACCTCCTTCTTCCAACTTCTTGTTTTTGTCCTTCAAGGACTTCAGTGACTTTTCAACTATGGAGTCATCTTGGAGGGGATGTGAAGAATGCCACCATCTAACAGGAAGATACTGGGGACCTAAAACACCCACTGTTGCTAGTGGCGTCCATGAGCCAAAAGAACTTGTCATAGTAAAGTGTATTTGCTCAGATCCTTTAGTCCACCAACAGTACCGATCTTTTCTGGAGCATGCGTAAACAGGAGGGACACTAGTGCAATATCTAAAGTGTACAGTCCTTCAAAAGAAAAAACAAACATTCAAGAATTAGCAACTAATCATAAGCTATTTATATATAACTATAGAACTGCAGTATGTATCTTAGTGTATTTATAAAATACATCATTTGAGAAATGTATTTTGAAAAACTCCAAATCTGTGACTCTCAAGATCAGGATGTCTGTACCTGAAAAGAATGCCTGGCTTTACTTCATGCCAAAAAATAATCTGCAAGGAATTTTCCATTCAACAACTCTGAAAAGATACCTTATTTCAGTTCAATTAAATAAGGAGCAGCAGCCCAAACTCTTCCCACTTAGAAAGCTACATTTGAAAATTAATCTGTAAATCCATAAGCAAAATACAGCTCATTCTTCTCCTGTCTGAATAAAATACCCAAGAGAAAGACCTCAAGTTGTAGATCTGGGATAAGAGCTAAGCCAGAGGAGGAGAATTATCAAAGAAAACTGATTTCATTAGAGCTCCACTTGTGCTATGCTTCTATTTTTCCTTTTCCAGCAGAAATTTCATGCACAAGCTGCCATGAAGGTAATGAGCTCGGACACACAGAACCAGTAAACTTCTACCTTATTTAGATTTTTTTTCTTTTTATTTAATTAAATATAAACTGAAATTAGAAGGAAAGTAATGCTCAAACACCCCAAATACTCGTTACACACAGAGAATAAGTACACACTACATCCAAGTTGGATCATACACACTTCTCTAAAAAGATATTACAAACTTAAAACAGTAGATAAAATATTTTATATAAATGAGCTCCATGAGGTGTCCCTCGAACTGAAATGCCAGCATTAAGTCATCTACAATGTGGAAAGGTCTGAGGTGTTTCTTCATTGAACCCATGTACTACCAAAAACAGAAGATCTTTTTGTCTTCAGTGGACAGAAAATAGATACACCACTTCCAAGTATTAGGTACTTTAAATACACGATTATCACATGCATCCAATGAACTTTGTATCACTTCAATGGTTTTATCTGTTTAGTGTTGTTCAAGTTAAGTTTTGTACAAAATAAAATACTGAGTTATAACTTTTTAATCACATTGGGGTTTTTTTTAGCTTAAACTAAAATTTTAACCAACTGGCCATCCAGTGGTCAGGTGACTACAGAAACATACAAAGCTATGCAAACTATTTTATTGACCAGCTGGAAAATCACACACATGTACAGATAGTAACTAGCAAGAATTACATATCCTTTAAGCAAGTGAAGTCCACATTCAAAATCAGACTATAAGACTTGCATAATCAATCCATCCAGACTCTAAGTCATTACCCAAAAGCAGAGCTCCAGGAACTACAGATCAAGTTCCACCTACATACAACTATACTTTTCTTCAGGCAAAGAGGAAGGGAGCTCTGGCATCAGAGAAAAGATCTGCACAAGAAGTGTGCCTCTTTCAAAACACTTTCACTAGCAACATGCCAGATATAAAACTTCTATTTCAAACCGTTCTCAGTACTTGTATTGCTGGAGTCCCTTTCTTTTGGATCTGGGTCATATGGGACATCAGATTGTTTCATTTTGAGAAACAATGATTACATTAGCAGCTACTTCTGGTAACAAAAAGATCCCAAAAACCAAAAAACCCCCAAAACTTCTCAAAATAATTTCTGTCCCAATATTCCACTGTTTGTATAGCAGGTTTCCATGAGAGGCACCACATAATAATCTACTGAAAAAGCAAACAGGGATTTAAAAATGCTTCATATATTAAAAACCTTCTTATAACCAATGATACAGTAAGTGATACAGAACTAACATGACCAAAATAGAAAGGAATTACTTTGTGTTTCATATCAGAGGTTTAAGCCTAGAGGCACATCCTTATGCTACAATGGAAACTTAGGAAACTGAAGAATAGTCACCATTTCCTGTGCAGACTGTAAATAAAATAGAGAATACACATTTTAACATTCCAAAGAAAGGTGTTAGTTAATTCATATCCACAAGATATCCAAGACAGGAACACAGATTGGAGTTTCATAAGTACACAAGGCAGAAGTATTTTTTTTGTAGAAGAGGACAGAGCCTCATGTAACACAGAACAAACTACTTCAGTTCAGTAAGATACTTCATAAATTATCTACATTCCTAACTGTCAACTATGTGTTTCAAACTAGCTTTGACTGAATGTTTACTCTATGTAACTCTACAGCGCCAGAATGCAAGAAGCCCACGACAGGCCTTAAAGTTACCTGGAATTACTCAAGAACAAGATTAATGATAAGTTCTATTGTTTCATATTCTAAATGAAACAAAAAAGGAGGAAGTGGGTAAACAAAAATATCATCTCCCTCACACAATCAAGCAAGTGATGAGAGTAATATTCAGACTTCCTTATATTTGCTAACAAGCTGAAGCTAGTATATTCACACTTTGTCTAGAAGACTAATGTCTAAGAAGATATTCTATGACACTAAATGATGGGTTTGTACAGTTTTGAATGCAGAAAACATTTCATATTTACTCACATTTTGTTAGCCAGCCTCAGGGATGTGCAGCTAAGACATGCCCGATCTCCCAAGTTACCTAGGAAAAATAGCAATAAATTAGTATCATTTTTTCCTTTGTTTTTTCTAAGCAGGACAACAATTAAAATGTGAAAACTACACACCCTTGACTAGAGAAGGGGAGCCACAACACCATTTCAATGTGTTGCTGTCCATTTTGATTAGCACCTGGTAAAAATAGCTCTACCACTGAATCTCTCTGCAAAGGATAAAGATTGTCTTGAAGGGCAAGAGACTGATCCAAAGAATATGAAAGGTCAGCTTTCCAGTAAATGCTCTGTTCCTCAAAATTAATTTTATTTGAAACACTAATTCAGAATCAACCTACAAGAATGCTGGGGAGGGACTGTTTGTCCGGGTATGGAGCAATAGGTTGAAGGGCAATAGTTTTAAGCTAGAGCAGGGCAGGGTTAGATTAGACATAAGGAAGAAGGGAGGTGAGGCACTGGAACAGGATGCCCAGAGAGGTGGTGGAGGCCTCATCCCTGGAGGCACTCAAAGCCGGGCTCCACGAAAACTCTGAGCAACCTGATCTAGTGCAAGATGTCCCTGTTCACTGCAGGGGGGTTGGACTTGGAAACCTCTGAAGGTCCCTTCCAACGGAACACCTTCTATGATTAATAACGACTGATTAAACCCACAAGGAGGACTGACACCTACATACAGGCACTCTCTATTCAAGTAGAGAGATAAGCAGCACCCATTCTCGAAATAAACTGAGGAGAACATCAAATTATCTAAGATAGTTCACATGGTTCAATAAAAGACCATCACTGAAAACCTTCCACCTACCCAACACCATGAGCTGCATAAAACGCTAGCCAGTGGCTGTATGCAATCAACAATCACTGAAAATAATCTCCAAGAAAAGAAACAATCTTAAAAAAAAAAAAAATCAATAAAATTTTGTATCAATACCTAGATGCAATAACTAAATACCTAGCCAATATTAAGTGCAAAGAGACTTCCGAAATTAATAAAGCAAGATCACACAATCAAGACTCCAAATCCCACTTTTTGGCCAGTGTTTTCAAAAATCACTCTAAGCAAAGCAAAAATGAATGGCTGAATGGAGTAGGCATGCTGTGACTTGTTTCTTCTCTCTGGAACTACTATTTATGGTCATTTCTAAGAGAAAGTAGAGCAAAAAGGTCATTTTAGAGGTTAGTGGTCAACTTTTCCACCATCAAAGCTAAGATAAAGCCTGTAAGAACCTGAAGTAGATAACTGTATCTGAGAAAACACAACACCCAATGCTGATTATCAAAAGCCTTCACCAATAAAATATCACAAGTATTAGAGGAAGAGTGGTACCTCCAAAATGAGGTAGAACAATTAGAAGGTACAGAAAGGATGAGAAGGGGGAAAGAATTATCCAAGAAAAATCTTGGATAATAATCAAGGTACGTCCCACAGAAAATGTGCTTTGATGTCATTACAGTAAAAGCTATAGCATTTATCAGGTCAATAGAAAAGGATCTACCCATTTCAAGTTACATCAACTTGAAACAGATATTCACTGCCACTGTGAGAGGGGAAAAAAACCTCTTTCTAACTCAAAAAGCCAAGCCCCGAGGGCATACTGATACCCTCCAACATATGCAGAACTAAATTTCAGTTGCTCAATTTCTTGATCCAAGAGGCTAGCCATATCACAAGAATGTCCCTGGCTTTAAGCAACACCTACACAAAGCAGAGAAATACTCAAAGCCTTAGGGGATAAGTTGCAACACAATTGTCTGTCTCATCTGAATGCCAGGAAGCCCACAAAGCCTGTGCACCAAAACTGACAGTCCTACCAGCAGAGGATATTGCCTGCTATAGACAGGTGCTCCTGGGACAAAGAGGAATGATGTGGAGATCAAGACTGGCTCAGTGTTTCTTAGATAAAACAAGACACTTTCACTTTGCTTATCTGTGTTATTTTTTCCTCCAATCAGAGTTATTACAACCAAGGAACTGTCTAAAGAACAAAATCCCAAGGTTACCTTAAGAAAACAATCGACACTAACACTTCTAGTCAAGTCACAGCCACCCGCACTGTGAATAGTCACACAGAAACCTCACTCCACTAAAAGATTCTGCAGAGTAACTAATAATTACAAACTGGCCAGTTCCTGATAACAAGAGCTCTTCATGTTTTGCTGTGTCTGTTATAAACATGTACTAAGAGCAAGCTAATAAATAAACCTGAAATAAAGTACATACTTTCTCCAGAAAGGAGCAAAGTCCATGCTCCGTGCTCCTTGGATAACACAGAAGTGTATGAGCAAGGTGAATGCAGATGGCCATACTCAGCACCTTATTTATGAAATTAGAATTAGGATTACTTGCTTTGAAAGTAAGGAAGGCAGGTGTACCAGAAAAGCTGTATGTGAAGATATTCCTCATAAAAAAGGATATTCCTCCTCGTGAGAAAATGTTTTAATTCAATAAAATACCGAAACCAAAGTTCTGAATGTAGAAAAGCTGTGTACTATGTTTAGAATTTTTGGAAAGAAAAAACCAACAAGAAGTATGTCACTCCAGAACTGCAAGCTTGCAGTACTTAACAGCTTGATCTTCACAGGAAGAATATTTAGGATTCTTAGAAGCACTTAGCTTTAACTTAATCTTAGACTACTTACACGTAAAGCAAAGAAGATAAGCCAAGTAAAGCAAAACACTATACAAAAATTGACACTACACAACAAAGGAAAAACAGATTAACAATCCAAATAGAAGTACAAACTGCATAGTGTTTTACAGCACTCAAATTATTTGGTTCTACCTCAATATTTCAAAAAATGAAAATGTCTGCATAGAGTAAGATTCAAGCCATGCAAAACTAGCTATCATTATAATTTCTTCTTATGCTTTGCCACAAGAAGAATCAAAGCCCTCAACAAGAAGAATCAAAGCCTTCAACAAATTAGAAGGCACATGATGTTTCTTCACTGACGTAAAAAAAAAAAAAACGGTAGCTAAGATACCCCAGGTGTTTGTTTTTATCCCTGTTCAGGTTCAACCCAAATAGATGACTTTACCACAGTAGCCCCCCCCCCCCAAAAAAAAAGCAACTACAAGTTTACCATCAATAAGACAGCTTGTTTTATCAAAATGAACAAACGTCTATCAGGTCTGCCAGAATCTGAACATGCAGATACCTTTGTCATTGACAAGTCAGTGACAAACCACCGCCTGTTAAGCTTCCACTCACTCACTCCCCACTAAACTCCTGCATTCCAACTCGTGGATGTAAAAAGCAACCACAGCCCTCACGCACGTCACAAATTATCAGCTGCTTCATGTCATTAAACTTCACTGCCTAGAGCTTTTTAAACTGACAAATTACCTCGATTATTAGTGGAAGTGGTATATCACACACGGGTTTCCTTTTTATTTTAACCCAAGCTTCCAAAGATATCACTCCTAATAATAAGAACATAACATCTCGACTTAAAGGCTACTGAGAAGTGGGCAACTAGTGAGGAGACTTCACATCCACGCCGTGCTGAGAACAAGGCAGGCGGGACTGAAACGCACTCCTGAACCTTAATTAAAAAATATAGTGGGGGGTTTATCTTTTCACGGCCATCTGGCCTTTAGCAAACACAAGCGTCCCGGTTGCCACGGGGGGAAAGCGTCCCCTCAGCCCACCCCGGCAAGGGGGCAGGTATGGCCCCGGCCACAGCAGCCCGGCAGCGAGGGCACGACAGGAGCAGCCGCGCTCGCCTCCGCTCCAAAGAACGGCGTGGGCTCAGCCGGGACCCCGCTGCGGGCCTTCCCTCCCGCAACGACCTCTCCGCCCACACCGGGAGCCCCCAGACGCGTCGTCGCCGCCTCCCTCCGCCCGCCCTCCTTCCTTTCACTCTCCCTCCCCAGGCCTCTAGCGCTGCCGGCACCACAGGCCCGGCGTGCCGGGCGGCGGCGCGGCCGCACCGCACCCCAGAGCCGAG
>VZTY01018056.1:457-10481 GCA_013400935.1 Turnix velox | reverse complement strand
CTCGTGCCCCGCCGGCCGGGCCCCGCGGGGGGCGACACCCGCTACGCCCAGCCAGCGCCCGGCCGCGTTTGCATAGCCCCGCCCCTTTCTGGAGCTGGGCACGCCGGGAAGTGTAGTCCTCAGCGGGTGCATGGTAAGCCGCTTGCCGGTTCGGGGCGCGCGGCATGCCGGGATTTGTAGTCCTAGGGGGTGTTGGCGTGGCGTGGTGCATGATGGGAAACGTAGTCCTCTGCCGGGCAATGGGAACCCCCTTTCTTTCCTCTCCCGGCAGCCGGCAGAGGGGGGTCGCGGGTGGGCGGAGGGTCGGGGCTGTTTACTCGAGGGGACCGTGGTGACGGCGTGCATGGGCCGGCAGCCCGCAGAGGCGGCCCCGCTAATCCCTGTGACGCGCCGGGAAGGTCAGGCGAGGCCGAGCCCTCCGGGGCGGTGCGGGCCGCAGTGCAGCCCAAAGGACAGCGCGCCCGTGCCCGTTCCCCGTGTGGGACGGCGGCCTCTCGCTCCCCTTTGGAGCCCACACGGGCGTTGCTGCCGGTGGCACCTTGTTCCGCCGCACGCTCCGGTATGGTTGCCGTAGCTCAGGATGTGACATAAAATACCTTCGCTGTGCAGCCATGTTTCAATCTACAAATCTGTCAAACACACGTGCTTTGTCTGCCCTAAATATTTTGGCCACAAGGAACAGGTTATTCCTTAAATGCTGCTTCGCTCCCCATCGGTGTCTTTTATCGAGCATCTTGGATAATTAGGTATGGATTAACACCGTAAATGCTGCTTAGTTTTTATGTGTACAGACATGCTGAACTGGAGAAATGGTGCTTTAATCAGAGAACTGNGGTGGGAGGGGAAAACAGCGGGAGATGTTTCTCAACAAGATGGCTGCCACCCCCTGCCAACAAGATGGCTGCCTGAGGGACAGGGCTCAGGAGCTCCAAGGATACCAGAGGTTTCAGACCACCTAAATTTCACAAGTTTATATATAACATCAAGCATTTGTTCACCTACGCATCCCCCCTAAGCCCCAAAAGAAAACAGGTGCTGTTTATATGGAAAAAGGGTAGCAGAAGCTTCAGGTCTGACCCAAAAATACGAGTGAAACTGTGTCTCACGTACCAGCAAAAAGCAGCTCCGCAGTCGCCCTTTTCATGCTGGAGGCTTGGTGAGTGCAGGAGATTAATCAGTAACATTTTTAACTTCTGAGTATTTGAAGAAAACTCTCAGGGTTTCTCCCGAGTACAAAAAACCTGATGTTCAGCAAGCCATTTTTTATTTCAAAAGCAAACATGAAGATGGGAAGATTCAATCCACCAAATATTTAAAAAAAAATAAAAATACAAAGACATGCATTTTCTCTCATTTTTTGACTGTTGCCTACAAAAACACGGGTGGTGTTTAAATTTAGTGACCATTAAAAAATAATCAGTATTATTCATTGCATCCTTATTAGAACCGTTTTTAAGGGGACAGGCTCCAAATGTCATGTGAGAATTTTAGGCAGCTGTGTTTGCTTTGAGAGGATTTAAGTACATGGGAATGGTTAAAACTGTTTAAAAATGTGCAGCTTAACAATTGTATTTTATGTAAATGCGGTGGTCTTAAATAATAAAAAACCCAAACAACAACAACAAAAACCCCCACCCTCCCAATCTACACATTTCTCTCACTAGACTGCGTTTGTAGCCTTCTCTTGTTATTCTTTTTTTCTTTCTGGCTGGCTGATAACAAAACCAAATGAAATGGGGCAACTAATGGCAGGTCCTCCTAACAAAGCTGCTTAATTATGTAGAAACATTATAGGAAGCCTATACAAGGAGAATAATATGCTCTGAAGTCATTAAACTATTGACGAGAGATTTCAGACAGCAAACATGATTACAGAGGTCTCAATACATTTATGCAGACAAGTAAGCAGACTTTGAATAGTTTCATTAAATTCATTAGTATTCAGGGTAGCAGACAATGTACATGCATAAGCCTTTTCAGAGCTGAATCCGTTATGTTTCTGTACAGTCTTTTGTTCCACACTTGTTTACACCTGGAAGTTACATAGTTTTGCCACTATATATGAAAAGGAATTGTAATACCCTCTGTGAAAATTTCCTAAAGGGATACAGTTTTGAAATACTAATCGATTTGGTGCATTTATCCAGCACTGTGAGGTGATACTTAAGAGAAGACAAAATATTGCTAATTTTGAAGTAGCTGAACAAATTGCTCCCACGTGTAAAAGGGTGTAGGTGATAAGGCAGGCCTTCCAGCACATCAGTCCTTTTAAAGAAAAACATTTTAAAAAAGATTTTTAAAAAATCCAGTTTTTTAAAAGAAAAACAGAGAGGGATGCCCCCTCTCTGGAGGTGTTTAAGGCCAGGCTGGACAAGGCACTGAGCAGCCTGATCTAGTGGGAGGTGTCCCTGCCTATGGCAGGGGGGTTGGAACTAGATGATGTTTAATGTCCCTTCCAACCCAAATTATTCTATGATTCTATGATCTTTCACTCCATTCGGATCAACAGCCTGTGAGTTCACAAAGAAAACACAATACACATAGCTACTAAGAGGTTAATTAAAAAAAACCCCTATGATGCTACAGCCATTTTATACCTGGTTCTTGGAGCAACCATGTTGTTTGGAAAAGTTGTCAGCCATCTCAGTGGAAATTATGTATTTTCTAGCACAAACATCGTGAGAAAGGAAGAAACAAACACCCTTTGTCTTAGATAAATTCAATAAGAACCTGAGCGTGATTAAAAATAAATGTAATATTTAAACAAAACTATGATTATTATTTAATATTAAACATCAGATTTTTTTTTTTCTTCTGGATGTAAAATAGAAGCAACAGCAAGGTGGAAGTTACCTGAGCAATTACAAAACAAACTTCAAATAACTAGTAGCCTGTTCAGGCTGTGGGAATATCAAAATACATATTTTGCACAACCAAGTGCCACAAAAAGAGCAAGTTGTGTTTTACTAGTCTAAAAGAGATACCTGCATAGGACCTATTGAAGCAAAGTCTGTGTATTGCTTGTACAGACATGAAAAAGGAGCAGAGGAACCTAGAAAACCCCTGAGGAACTCTTGGGGTGTGTTTAGAGATGGGGTGGCAAATGTCAATATGAACAGAGAGCAAAACCATAAGGTTTGATATATATATATATTGTGGTAGGCATGGCCCATGGCAGGGGAGTTGGAACTAGATGGTCCCTTCCAACCAAAACCATTCTATGATTCTATATATTCTATATATATTCTATACATTTGTGTGTCTGTGTATATATATATATATGTTTGATCACTACATATGCTGTATTCTCTTTCAGAAATCTCTATGGCACAACAGATTTCCCGTATAGTAAAAAGCTATAGGAAATTCTTACCTCTTACATTCCCTTCCAGCTTCATCATCTAATGAGCTCTGGTAGGTGGCAGGCAGATCCATATGGGGAACAGGATGCCTTTGTGGCCTTCCAAAAATGTTGAAGGGGGCAGCACCCTTCCATAAGGACACATCCCAGGAAGCACTTCCTGGATCCTGTTGATTTTTTTGGAGGATGGATAATGGGATACCCCACCCAATTTGAGGCACGTGGTCCATTCCCTGTAGCTTGTGTAGAGGTACCAGATGTGTGATGCTCCTGCCTGAACAGCCATGTTCATGACACAGGCAGGGTCTCTGTTCCCCCCTTGCAGCCAGGTGAGAAGCTGCAGGGGCAGCAAGGAGCTGAGGAGATGGGAGATGAGATTCAGCAAGGCAGAGGGAAAAGAGGTGCAGCAGGTGATGCTTCAGGCTATAAGCAGGAGGAGATGAGAGCATAACACTTGATGAGAAAAGAGATAGGTTTAGGCATTCCTCTACTGCAACATCATGTGTGTGTGCAGGGTGTGATTCTATAAGCCACATAGGTTAGTACAGGTTCATATACTGTATTTAAAAGTAGGATTATGCTTTTAGGCTGTAAAACCTGTTTCCATGGTGATCTCCAGGTTGTCTCCTTGAATAGGTTTAACAGTATGAGATTAACCTCATCTTTATTCACCACTGTTGAGCGTGAATCTGGAAAGAAATAATAAAAAATTTAAAAAAGGCATTACCATGTAGCAAGTTGCATCAGCTTTCCACTCTGAGGGGGGAAACCAGCAGATCGTTTGTAGTTCTTTAAAAAAAATACTCCCATTCATCATCACAGGTTTCTAGGAGAGGCTCCTGGGATAGTGGATGAAGCCTGGCACTCTGTAAACACCAGAGCCCAAAGGTAAATGTTCAAGCAGTGGCTGGATGAGAGACTTGCTCTGTATGTTCATCAAGGTCACAAGTTCACCCCTGCTTGTAAATGTGCCAAAACCCAAGTGGCGATGGCCACAGACAAGCAGCAGCAGGGGAGCAGCCTGCCTTGAGTGTCTTTTCCAAGAGTGCAGTGAAAAAGCCACTCGAGAGATTGCCGTGACAGTAATAACGTGCTGTAAACAGTTATTCCACATCCAAGGGTAATTACCTGCTCAAATTCTAGTCAAAAAGGGGGGGATTTTAAAAGATTGCATAGGCTTTGCCCAAATTAGCACTACCAAATAGCATTATGAGGGTGGTCATTAATTAAGTTTGACGTACAGGCAGACAAGGAGAACACAGCTGGGAGAGCACAAACAGATAATTTTGCAAATCTTTGCAAATTGAGGAGAAAAAGCAGCATTTGCTGCTCGTTGATTCCCATCCTGATCCAGCAGATGGAGCTTCTGTGAAACAAACAAGGGGAAAATAATCACGACACAAAGCGGTGTTTTGGGGCTCTGCTGTCTACAGGGCTGTAGGAGGACATGAAGAAAAAGCTAGAAGGTTCTGGCCAAGGCAGGATGAAGCAAGAGAAGTAGGGCAGATAGTGCTAAGGCTGCACACATAGCAAAAAGGGGAAAAAAATTTAATGAGTAAATCGAGAAATCCAAAGTAAAATTAAAAAAACAACAACCGAACAACACAAAAGGAGTCTCTAGTATTAAAAATGCACCAGTTTGTTGCAGCAGATATGAGAAAGGTCTGAGGTTCTTCTCCCAAATTGAAAAAAGGTCTAAGGTTCTTCTCACAAATTACCAGTGCTGCATTTAAGATAATCTCCCAATTCGACAGTTTGATTTTATGAATGAAAGGCTTTAAAAATATGCATTTTGAGTTATTCTTTGCCTTCAGGTTTTTTTTGAGTCTGTTAGGTTTGCAAGTTCCTGTCTGCAATTAGAAACACAGAAAGCCTGACAGTCTTTTGCCATCATCTGCCTCTCAGAGTTAGGTATTTAAGAAAACACCAAATGTTGTGCTACTGTCAATAAAAGCCCTAAATCTGCCACCTCTGGTTTTATAAAACCATCAAGAAGCAAAACCAAGAAAAGCAAGCAGCCAATTCTTGTCAATTAAAGAGACATCAGAAGGTCAGCACACTATTTTAGTAGGATTTTTTTCCTTTGTATTCTGAAAAGGAGAAAAATAGGCTCCTTCTGAGGCCCATTTTTAGTGGCAATAACACTTTATTACTTACTTTGCAGTTTGGCAAGGCTGAGGCTGCTTGTGATAAAGGACTAGTTCTGAGGGGGAGAGGATCCACAGCCAGCACATGCGCGCAGCTGTATGACTTGGGAGCAGGCAAAATACTCCCTAGTCCCATTGTCCCCCTTCCCTGTTTGAGCTTTGTCTGCCTCCAAGGAGGGGAGCAGAGGAACTAAGCATTTCTGTTAAAAGAACTCGTAAGAAAAGATAGTGAAGATGGATGGGTTGATTTGCCAAAGTCCTGTGCAGAATTTAACCCTCTTTATCTTCAGCTGGTTTTTTGCTGGTTTTACTGATGGTCTTATCAGTCCCGGACCATATTTTTCCCTAATAATCACCATGAATGACCCTATTGGAGTATGTCTTTCCAACCTTTGAATCACTCTCTCTCGTTTACTTTTTAGCTTTCAACTTTCTACCTTACATAATCCAGACCAAGCCTCTAACACAGATCTCACACATTTTTATCCTGTTCTCCTTGACCCGACTAACGCTCCCATCCCAGCATGCAAACCCCACAGCCCCTCCTTTATTCAAGTCAAAGAGCTGCTTTTCTCAAGAGGCCTCCCCACAGAGATAATGAAAAGCAGATTAAGAGATTTAAAAAAAAAAGGAGTTGGTTCCTTTGGAATGGTCAGTGCGCTTTCCCTTTCTACAACCACCCTCTATACTGTAAATTTTCTAAATCAGTGTTTGTCTGGATGTCTGTGCCTTGACCCCAGCAGGACCTAAGCTGTTGGGCCCCAATCCTACACATGCATATGCATGCCATGGTCCCTTTGCTATCAGCGATGTTCACAGATGCAGACTGGTTAAGGAACAAGCACAGTGCTTGCCAGATAATATCATAAAAGTGTTGGAAAGGGCTAAAATTCAACATTTTAATAATTCCTGTGACATAGGAAGAGTGGCAACCTCCAAAGTGAGTGCAGCAGCAGCTCTTTGTTCAACTCTTGGACTGATTTAAGAACCTTGAGGAGAAATACCTGGTAAAAAGTGGTGTGAGTCTATGGGAAAATAACAAAAAGCCATGGGCAGGAGTACATCCCAGTGGTGCTTTGCCAGTATCCTGTCCTTTTCTTATGCTGCTGAATTTCAGGCTTGAGAAACAGAAGATGCTTTGTCTGGACTTTCCCATGTAATCAGCAACCTCTCTCCTGCCTCTCTTAGGCCTCCATTCACTTTATTACTATTATAGTATCCCTAGAGACAAGCTTAGGAGGCATTCACCCCTAAATGTCTTGTTACCTTAAAGTGACTAGTTGTTTTCTCAGCAAGGACTTCCCTGCTTTAATCCTGAGTGTATAAAGTGTGCATGTATAAGAAAACACTAAGTTGACATAAAAAAGCTTTACTGTTGGATTTGATCATTATCAGGGGAAGTTGAAGTTCCTCAAACCAGACATGGGAACTTTGTGTACAAGCCAAAGCCTTATGTGGGGGTTGCAAGTATCTATCAGTTCATCAGATAGAGGGCAGGAACTCATTTGGACTAATCTGAGCAATGGGAGAAAGTATGGGGCTCATCAGGGTAACGAGCTTCACATTTAATTGCAATATAGAATCACAGAATAGTTCAGGTTGGGAGGGAACTTAAAGATCATCTAGTTCCAACCCCCCTGCCATATGCTGGGACACCTCCCGCTAGATCAGGCTGCTCAGTGCCTTGTCCAGCCTGATATGACAAGTATCAATCATTTCCTCTTTTAGTCACTCATCCAACAGCTGAAAAAGAAAACGCACCCAACAGATAGCATCAGAAAGACTTCATTCCCCTTTGGCTCAGCCAGCAGTGCTTCCCTGTTGTGCCAAGGGAACAACCTCCTCCCCTTTTCGAGGCCTCTCCTCCCAAGGAACATCTAACTCTCCCGGCTCGAGGAGCCTCTTTCAGCGTGCCTCTTTCAGCGTGCCAGCTGGGAGTCAGGGCCCTGGGCTCAATCCCAGCACCTGTGCCTAGTTTTCTTACAGAGCACAGCCAGCTGCTCTCCCAGGTCTGTAAACATCCTATAGACCCTATTTCCTTTTCATTTCTCTGTATGGCTTTGGATATGTTATGCAAACGCCTTGCTTATATTTGGATTTTTGCAAATATGCTCTTTTACGTTCACCTTTGCCTGGTTTGTATTAACGATCAAAATGGAGCAATGCTGTGTGTTCAGTAATCCTTTAAGCAGGCTTTCAGAACCAGGGCTGCCCAGAAGCTCTGTACTATTTTGAGGGAATTTAGAATCATAGAATGGTTTGAGTTGGACGGGACCTTAAAGATCATCTAGTTTCAAGCCCCATGCCATGGGCAGGGACACCTCCCACTAAACCAGGTTGCTCAATGCGTCATCCAGGCTGTCCTTAAACACTCCCAGAGAGGGGGCATCCACAACCTCTCTGGACAACCTGTTCCAGTGTCTCAGCACCCTCACAGTAGAGAACTTCTTTCTTATCTCCAGCCTAAATCTCCCCTCTTCCAATTTGCATCTATTACTCCTAGTCCTGCCACCCTGTACCCTATTAAAAAGTCCTACCCCAGCCTTTCTGTAGGTCCTCTTCAGGTATTGATGAGCTACGATAAGGTCCCCCCTGAGCCTTCTCTTCCCCAGACTGAACAACCCCATCTGATTCAGCCTGTC
Organism: Turnix velox; assembly: GCA_013400935.1. Lineage (NCBI taxonomy): Eukaryota > Metazoa > Chordata > Aves > Charadriiformes > Turnicidae > Turnix > Turnix velox. The sequence continues at coordinate 2,331 of VZTY01018056.1, read as the reverse complement.
TTCATAAGGGAGGTGCTCTAGCCCTCTCATCATCTTCATGAGCATTTGAAGGTGAGCAGGCTATAACCACAATCCACTTCAGAAAACAGTGTCATGGGGTTTGGTAAGAAGAAGTATTTTTGATGGCTGATATTTGTCAGCAGACTTTTCTGGCATTACACATGGTAGCAGAGAGTATAGTTGACCTGAGGGTACTAGATGATTGCTTTGGCTCTGGCTTAGCTTGCAGCACTTTCTACTAGTCATTTCTGTCTGTGACACCAAACTATCAACTGCAAACTTCCTGTGTGGAAACAATTATGCGTCTTTTCCCTGTTTGCATTATGTTCTTATTTGTCCAGCAGTTCTTCTGCTGCAGGGAGTCAAGGTTAGAGTTAAGAGAAGATGGTTGTCACTGCTAATAGCTTGCCTCAAAGTCTCCACATCATTCAAAAAGCCTAGTATAAACAGGAGCCAGACTGGGGCTTGCCTTCTGTACTGCAACAGGAAAGGGATACATAGAGGTCTGGAAAATAATGAAGGTGGGAGGAAAGTTAATAGAATTGTTATTATCACTGCTCGTACTAGCATATTAATTCAATCTGTTTATCTAGGAGCAGGGTTTAAAAAAGAACAGGAAATAAATTTTCATATAAACTTGTTGTCACAAGATTATATAAGCCCCCAAATGTAACAAAATAGTTTCAAAAAGAAAATAGACTAATTCAAGAGAGGTGGGCTTAATGAAGTCTCTGACACATGCTCATCTAGATCCAATGTCTGGTTCAGAAGTTAGGAAGTCCTTAGACTATAGATTTTCAGAAGCAGGAATGACATGAGCTACTTTTCCTATGCTCTGTTTCCAATTCTAAGCATGTATTATTACTTCCCTTCTTGGTTTCCCTCGAGGAAAGGACATGCCTAAACCTGCTTTGAATTTTAAAAGCCTTCTCCATTCTGCACAAATGAGAGTAAGAGACCATAAATGATTACCCATGGGCAGGTAAAGAAACCCGTGGGATGCAAGTTCTAAATTGGAACCAAGGAGGTGTCTGGGATGGGCTGAAGGGTCATGGTTCCTGGATTTCAAGCCACTTGACTTGAGGCATGCATGGCTCGCCCCATGCTGGAGGGGCTGTGGCAGTTCACTTGGTCCTAAACAAGCACAACACTGTTTCTGCCAACTTTCCAACTTCAGGTGGTGTTGTTTCTAACAAAAGAACAAACAGGATAATAGAGATGAGGATTTTTTGAAGAAAAGTGTATGAAAGCAAGGCCACAAAGGGAAAGGATTTCAGCACCATTGGGAACTTACCCAGAACATTGCTGTACAAAACTCATAGGTAGGGAATTCACATCTTTCCTGACTTCCTTACCACCATGTTTCCTGTTTGTACTTTACAAAGTCCAACTTCTGCCACAACTCACCTACCAACCAGTTACAGTCTATCTCTCTCTAGTGGGTAAGTACCCATGAAAGCCATGAGGACACGTGCTTTAGAAATGTCTTGCATTTGCTTTCCATTATCTCCTTCCTTCAGTCTGCTTTCTTCTTCTTTCCTCTGTGATCTTTCTCACAGATACATTCAGGGTTTTTTTGATACCCTCTAAACATCATCTATGCTCATCCTCCATTCTTATGCTATGCAAGGAGTTGGGCTGTTTAAGCGTTTTCCATTCAACTTTGATGTAAGTGGAAATGAAAGTAAAGAACCTGACCAAGAATTAAGTTAAAATGAAATCTTCTAGAGATTGTTGGTGTCTGCACAAAGGCACATTTGCAATACCCAGTGTGCTGGAGACTTGGGAAAAAAACCCCTAAGACCTACCTTGAATGGATTCCCTAGTTTTATAGATATATATATGCAGGGGGGGGGTTGGTTTTTTTTTTTTTT
>VZTY01018053.1:0-11623 GCA_013400935.1 Turnix velox | reverse complement strand
TTTTCCAGTTTGGTGACCAATAAGCATCACACTAGAGGAAGGATTGGAGAGGGGCCAGAGGAAAGCCATGAGGTTGATGCAAATGCTGGAGCCCCTCTCCTGTGAGGACAGGCTGAGAGAGATGGGACTGTTGAAGGTGGAGAAGAAAAGAATCCCAAGGAGACCTCACAGTGGGCTCCCAGTGCCTAAAAGGGCTACAGGAAAGCTGGGGAGGGGACATGGAGCCACAGGATGAGGGTCAGTGGTTTGAAACTACAGCAGGGCAGGGTTAGATGAGACAGCAGGAAGTTTTTCCCCCATGAGGGTGGGGACAGACTGGCCAAGGTTGCCCAAAGAGGTAGTGGAGGCCACATCCTTGAACATATCCAATGCTGAGGCTCTGAGCAATGTGATCTAGTGCAGGATGTCCTTGCTCCCTGCATGGGGTTGGACTAGATGGCCTTTGAAGGTCCCTTCCAATTCTATGATATTACGGAGTCATTTGAGTCTAAACAGAAAAAAAGGACAAAAACCAGCTAGCCTTCTACTCAAAAAAAAAAAAAAGCAATTTAAACCCCTATTTAACAGCAGCTAACACCTATGATGGGATTTATATCCTAAGGGTGCAAAACCAGAATCCTTTGGAGCAGAAGGATACTTAAAGGATGCTCAGCCGGGATGAGCACTGCATGCAGGACTGGAACTGGGGCTGAGCTCCCTCCTCAAAGGAGAAGAGCTGGAATTAGAAAGAACTTATGGGTTCAGTGATTAGATGAGACCTGGACAAAGTTTAGAGAGAAACATCAGAGTTTGAGTCGTGCTCATTGACTTCACGTGACCTTCCAAGGCCTGAAACTTTGCACCAGAACAAAGTGTGGCAGAAAAGAGTGCTGCTTCAAGTCAAATAATTCAAAAAAAAAAAAAAAAGTGAAAACTTGCAGAGTTTACAGACCTTCTAGAGTTGCTAAATGAATATTCTATCTCTGAAAATAGAATTTTTTTTTTTTTTTGGATCTCTGCACCACACCTCAGAGAAAAAGGGCAGCCCCAGGAGGCTGCTTTGGGGCAAAATCAGCAATTTTTTCTGCCTGGTGCTAGGATTTAGGATGCAAACACGAGTGCAGCAGCGCTAGGGGAGGAAAAACCTGCTTGCAGCTTTTCTACACAGTCTTTGGGTACTACACAGCCTGAGCCATCCTAATTTCCTCAGCATGAAGTGCTGAAAGGCAAATTCAAGCAGCTGAAGATGATTTAAAGCCACTTTGAGGGTTAAGCAAGTGGGTATTTCAGGTTTCTCCAAGCTGGGCTGCTCTGGCATGGTGGGGATGGTCCCCACACTTGGAGGATAGGCTGGGATTTCCCAAAAATATGCAGGAGCAAGCACAGCCATGGCTCAGAGAAACAGCAGCACAGAGGGTGAAGCATAAAGGGATGAAGATTAGCTCCGACAGCCTCCACTCTGAGTTTATTTTGGCACAGAGAGAGCACACGAGGCTCCTGGAGAACACGCCAGGGTCCAGGTGGCAGAAATTTCCCCCCAGGTAGTGGCCACTCCTGCCACCAGTTGCACTCAAAAGCCTTTTATTTAACCTTGAGTATCAATATTTTCTGGAATTCAGATTTGCACACTTAAGGCACCCAGGTTCTTCTTTTTTCCCCTCTTTTATTTTCTTCTTATTTTTCCTTTTTAACAAAGGAAGCATTTCACTCAAGAAGTCTGTCTCCACAACCTTCCTGGCTTTCTGTCCAGGGTCTTTATAACGCACTTAAAACACTCAACCCTAAAAAGCAGAGTCCTTCACACGAGGACTTCAGCCCCCTGACAGATATCAAGCCAGACAGCACGTCCTCAGATGCCCCTAAGGGTGTCACAGCTGGACAGGACAGAAAAAGCAAACTAAACTCCTGCAACACCAGACTCTAGGGGAGAAAAATCCCAGTGTTGGCACTAAGGAAGACCCTGCAGACACCTTCAAGATCAACTCTTCACCAGCCCCCGGGTGGAGATGTTCACACTCCCTGCAGACATTGCTTCCAAAAGAGCTTTTCAGTAGTATGAAACCTCTTGCTCCAACCAAGACGTGTCTTGTTGATACCATCACCTACCTACCAGATAGTAGCTGATTGTCTATCCCAGAAGAGATAGACCTCCCCACCCCTTCTGGTGGTGAATTACTGGAAGAGGTGGTGGAGGTCCCATCCCTGGAGACCTCCAAAGCCAGGCTTCGTGAGGCTCTGAGCAACCTGATGTAGTGCAGGAGGCTGAACTAGGAGACCTCTGAAGGTCCCTTCCAACTCTATTATTCCGTGATGATTCCATAAGCTAATTCTCACAAGGCCAGGTGAGGACAGGAAAGCAAGGTGACAGTTTGATGACACTGGATGAGAAGCACGTTGTCTTTTCTTTCCTCCATTATTTCAGTTATCATCACTTATTGCTGGTAGTGAAAGCAGACATAAGACAAGCAAGAAATGGACACTCCACACCTGTGGGATGGGCTGGTGAGAGCCACATTAGAATTTATACTTCCATATTTCCACTAGATGATCTTTAAGGTCCTTTCCAACCTGAACTATTCTGAGATTCTGTGATTTCACTGACATCTGTGTGGTCTGGAGCAGGACAACATCCTCCTCCTGCACCCCCACCTTGTCTCTAAAACAGGACTCATGGTCCTACCAGGAGATGTGGGACTGATCCAAGACCAGCATCACAAAAGCCACCTCCAGCTGTGGACTTCTGCCCTACCAGGACATAAGTCATTGAGACCCACACTGTCTCCATGGACAGCAGGAAGATACTGCTCCTCTGTCCAAAGTGGACACCACATTTGCTGCCAAAAACAAGTGATAGTCACAGCACCTGCATTATCAGTGCTCAGAGTAATTAAGAAGCATAAATCCAGGAGGGAGTTACTCAGCTTAATTAGATTGAAAATTATAGCTTCCATCATCATCATCTCAGCATCCACTGGCTGCCTTGAGATGTGCTTACACCGACTTTCTACTCGGTTGGGGCGTAGCACTGGTTTTGTAGCAAGCACAGGGTTCAGATTTTTTAAATTATTTTCTTAAAAAAAAATACAGTTTTCAACACTCATTTCCTAAGACACACCTCAGAGTGTCTCCCTGGCTGCCTGGTACAGGGATTTGGCAGCTAAAGGTCTGCTTGAGCCATCTGATACTGTCCCTGTGTGGATTTCACAAGAAGCTGGACATCTTCACTGCTATCTTCTGTGATTTTTAAAAGCCATCTTTAAAACATATTAAGGGTCTTTTTGAGGAGCAGTGACTCGCCAAGACACATCCCTTGAGATGCAACATGTCATTTTGCTAAGTAGCAGCTGTGATTCATCCACAACACATCCTGCTTCCAGCAGTCCTGTAAGTAGTGGTTAGCACATCCTACCAGCACCTCTGGCAGGGCTGTGGTGAGGGAGCTTTGGTGATGACTCACAGGAAGAGTGAAGGTATGGATTTAGCTGGTCTCAAGCCCCAGCTCCACATCACACTGGAGCCACCGAGGGAAAAATATCCCTTCAAGAAAGCAACAGCCCCATGGGGCAGCCCATGGTCCAGTAGGATGGGAAGAGGTCATGAGCTGAAAGGGTTAAGCAGCCTCAGGCCCAGAAAAGAGGTGTTTTCAAGAAGAGGCAAGATGGAAGCATGTAGCAAATGGAGACTTCTGGGCAGAAGGATGCATGAGGGGGTGGAGACAGGTGATTCTCTGCTCTGGTGAGACCCCACCTGGAGTTACTGCCTCCAGCTCTGGAGCCCTCAGCACAGGGAGGACATGGAGCTGTTGGAGAGGGGCCAGAGGAGGCCAACAGGATTGATCAGAGGGCTGGAGCCACCTCTGCTGTGAGGACAAGCAGAGAGAACTGGGGCTGTTCAGCCAGGAAAAGAGAAGACACTGAGGAGACCTCACAGCAGCCTCCCAGTGCCTGAAGGAGCTACAAGAAAGCTGGGGAGGGGCTGTTTTTCAGGGCATGGAGGAGGGGCAATGGTTTGAAACTGGAGCAGGGCAGGGTTAACTGAGACATGAGGAAGAAGTTCCCCCCAGGAGGATAGTGAGACACTGTCCCAGGTTTCTCAGAGAGGTGTTGGAGGCCCCATCCATCCCTGGAGACATCCAAGGCCAGGCTTGCTGAGGCTCTGAGCATCCTGATGTAGAGCAGGATGTGCCTGCTCACGGCAGGAGTTGGACTAGATGGCCTGTGAAAGTCCCTTCTAACCCAATGAATTCCAGGATTGTATGACAGTCAGCCACGAACCCACAGAATTTGATGCCATACCCTGCAATTAAGGGTTTATAATCCTTATAGTAAGGGTTTATAGACCTATATTACTTATTGTTCTTGTAGTTCTTTCATCCAGCCTTTGACACTTTTAGCCCATTCCCATGAGTCATGGGTTTCAGCTGGCTGGAGAAGACTTTGGACACGGACAAATCAGGAAACAAAAGGAACTTGAAGCTGGAGAAAAGATCACGTTTCAAGTCTGTAGTGTCTTCCTTGAATGATGCCTCTTTTCAAACCCTCTAGATACCATAGGAAAAGTAAAGAGCAGAAATATCAGATCCCTAATAGCCTCTTTAGTAAAACTGATTTTTTTTTGGGTGACCTGAGCATCACATTAGAAGGCATTCAAAGAAGGAAGATGACCAGACAACAACCACTCACCCCATTGTGGTCCTCACCAGCCCTGCCACTATCTCTGGGAGGATATCTGCTCATTTCTGGGGGATCAGGCCAAGCCAAAATCCATCCAACCCAACCTCACAAGATGTGCCCTGCAGCTAGTCAGAGGCATTACAAGGACAATTGCTTTACACAACCAACTCAAGACACAGAAATCTCACAATGATTTGCTGGATTTTTTTGTTGTTTGATTTTTTTTCCCCTACAGTTTTCCTAAATACCAAATTCCTCACTGAAATGTTTTGCAAACATTTCTGGCATCTGCCAAAGCTCAGGGTCTTGCCACAACAAAAGCAGTCATTCTTCTGACCTGACATGTCTTCATGCTGATACTCCTCTAGCTGCTGTGAAATGTTTGCAGAACAGGTCAAAGAACAGATAATAACCCCACCAAAAAGGAAAAAAAAAAAAAGCAACACAGGGCTTCACCTACACTACCTGCTATTTATTACAGTGAGGACTAACTCAGAAAGTCCAAAGTCCACTTTCATGCTGAAGCTGGGCTGTTCCTGTGATTTCCTTCCCAGACAAGTAAAGGTAAGGTCAGGGTATTGCTGCTTCTTTTATGGCAGAGCTACAAACTAATAAGCATATAAATTAGAAGTCCAGTGTGCATAGAGCTGCACTGCACTACAGCAAACTGAGCCCAGCTACAAACATATATATAGATGAGAACACAGATACAAGCACACAGAACCTTCTCTCTTACTTTCTTAGTCATCAAAAAGGGAGGCATGTGCTCATCTTCAGGGTCATAATTTCCTAGACCTGCTTACTGGCAGCAGAGAAGAATAATGAAGCAGAAGCCCTCCTAGTAAATACATTCCTCAACAGCAGCAGGGCTGCCTGTGACAAACATCCTGGCTGAAGCACCTTCCTCAGGGCAGAATAGGGTAAGACTGATTCATCTCATCCCATTCCACCCCACAACACATCAGCACAGGAGGTTCCAGACCTGCTGCTCTCCCCAGGTTTCCATCCTGGAGTCAACCCAGCAAAGTGTGATGTGTGTGATGGCATTTCACACCCACAAAACACTATCAGGGTAGAAACTCTTAAAAATAATTTTTAAAAGGGGTAAGTTGGCTAATCCCAATCAGCAAGAGGACAGGAATTAAGTCATTCCAGGGGTATCTCAGGAATTTTCCAGCATGTGGACTGAGGCTGTGTGCTCCTTTACCTCCATGGCTTTTATCTCACCCCAGCACAGATGCTGTTAAATGCCAAACACAGATGAACAACCACATGAAAAGAAAACTGTGGTTATTTTTTGCAGCACAAAGCCCATGGTGTGCCCTTGCCCTGCAGCAGGATGTCCATCTGCATGTTGCTGGCAGAGCATGAGGTTAACTCTGGCCATCTCCTGCCCACCAAAGGGAGGGGAATGAACCACAAAAGCCACCAGCACCCATCTCTCACCTCCTTCACACCTAACTCAAGGCCACGTAACCAGTGGAATGAATTGTATTAGCTTTCCTCTCCTCCATGACATCTCAGAGAGGCTAAGGAGGTCCCTGAGCAACAGCAGAGGTGGCCGTGCCCTTGGCATGGTCCCCAGCTGCAGAGAGCTGGCTGGAGTGATCATATTTTACATTTCAATGATTTCTCTCTCCATGGCTGCAGTTAAAAAAATGAGGCAGGATCAGGAGGAGATCAGGGCAGTGGCAGATCCATCTTTAAATAAAAACCTCAATGTGGCTTCCAAGCCATCCCCTTCCTTTGTGGCACGACCCAGACATGCTCTCATCATCTAAAAGAAAAGGGAAAAAAAAAAAAAACCAAACCACCCTAAAACCTTCAAGTATAACCTGCTTTTCCTAACAGCAGTGTCAGGTGTTGAGGAGCTCTGCATCCCTAAGAACTCTGCAGTAGATTTCCCATGGATGTCCTGGGGCTGAACTCCAAACTTCTCCCGTCTTCCACACTTATTCCCAAGGATGTTTTCTGCCCCAAACACAGAAAATCTTCTCTGCTCCTTCCTAGCTGCTCCTCAAACCAGCAAATAGGCGGCCACTGAGGTTGAATCCTCCCTGAGCCTTGGAGGATAAATCATTTTCAGGAAGATTTTATGCCAGAAGGTTTATGCCAATTCATTGACTCAATCACTGAGTGACTGCTCTGGCAATATTCACTTCTGAAAAGTTTCTCCCTAGGGTCAGAAACCACCAATTCATTCCAGTTACTTTATTTAATACAAGAACTTAAGCGAAAACCAGAGAGTTTTTCCATATCTAACACTAGCCATTAGAAGAGGATTTTTAAATGCATTATGTTCCATCTCCTGCTAAAAATTACTTGGCAAATCACAGTCACTTTGCACAGAGGGAGGGGTGGAAAAAAAAAAAAAAAGAAAACCTGGCTTCTTACTCATCCAGAGTTTGAAAACCTTCTGAAGAACCTATTTCAAGCAGCACAACACCCCAGGAGGAGAAAGGCAGAGCCTGGCAGAAGCACTGCTTTGCATTTAGGTTCAGAGGCTACGCATAAATTAACAATTAACATATTTTAAGAAGTACCTTGGAGAGAGCAGAACATCCAGATGCAAAAGCAATTATGTTATAGTTAATGTGAAGAGCTTCACCTTACAGTAACGAAGGCCAGCCATGCAAACCAGTCTGATCTCCAAATCAAAGTGCTGCTGGAGATGGCACCTTCCTGGGGCGAGGTCCTCCCTGCAGGCTGTCCTGCACCCAGCTGAGAGGAGCAGAACATCCCCGTTATCTCATTAGGGAGTAATGCTGGCATCTGCACAGGCTTATGGGGATTGGGCTGCAGTCACCTCAGCTGTGGTTCAGCTGCATCAGCAACAGGTTTCTTTGGAGGGCTCTGGCTGGAGAGGGAGAGAAGCAAGGAGCTGCCTCTCCTCCATCAGCTAAATAGAGTCTGGCCAACTCCTCTGCTACCAGTTTGGCTGGGCACATCCCACCACACTCCAGGTAGGGATGTGGCAAAAGCAGGATCAAGCCCAAGCAGCTTCAAAAATATGTTCTCACAGGGTAGGAACATCACAGGGTCACAGAATCACTGAGTTGGACCTTCAAAGACCATCTAAGTCCAACACCCTGCAGTGAGCAGGGACATCCTGCACTAGATCAGGATGCTCAGAGCCTCAACAAGCCTCGCCTTCAATGTCTCCAGGGATGGATGGGGCCTCCACCATCTCTCAGGGCCTTCAAAGGCCATGGTTTATAGAATCCCAAGGGTGGAAAAGACCTTCAAAGACCACCTAGTCCAGTGACAGTGACATCCTGCAATAGATGAGGGTGCTCAGAGCCTCAGCAAGCAGGGCCTTGGGTGTCTCCAGGGATGGAGTAACCTGGGATGGTCTTTCACCACCTTCATGGGGAAGAACTTCTTCCTCATGTCACATCTAACCCTGCCCTGCTCCAGTTTCAAGCCGTTGCCCCTCGTCCTGGCACTCCAGACCCTGCTAAAGAGTTTTGTGGGTCCCTTTAGGTACTAAGAGGCCACCCTAATGTCTCCTCACAGTCTTCTCTAGGCTGAGCAACCCCATCTCTCTCAGCCTGTCCTCATAGTAGGCGTTCTCCAACCCTTGGATCATCCTCAGGTGGCCTCCTCTGGTCCCAGAGAACCATAAAGTTGGAAGGGAACTTCCACCACCATCTAGTCCAACCCCCCTGCAGTGAGCAGGGACATCCTGCACTACATCAGGATGCTCAGAGCCTCAACAAGCCTCACCTTCAATGTCTCCAGGGATGGATGGGGCCTCCACCATCTCTCAGGGCAGCCTGGGCCAGTTTCTCACAATTCAAGAGAAGAACTTCTTCATGTCTCATCTAACCCTGCCCTAGTTTCAAATCATTGCCCCTCATCCTGTCACTCTTCTAGTGTCACCACTTTGATGAAGAAGACAACCATAACACAGTTTAGGCAAAGTTCCACCAGTTTTCCACCTGGAACAGGTTTTTCCAAGGGGAAGTCCTCAATGCTGCCTCTTGCTCACGCTGGTGCTAGGGACACCACTCATCTCGTTGTCTGCTGGCATGAAATCACACCAAATTCATCTTTGTTTCTACAACAAAATCCACAGACAGATAACACCCAAGCCCCCAGGTAGCTGCACCAGGAGCCAGAGGAGTGTTACAACAACACAACTATTTACCCGAGTTCTACGTGCTTGAAGGTTGATGCAGTTTTGGAACTACTCACACTCTTGTAATTAGGCTCAGACGTTAACTAGCTGGTTTGATGGGGGGCTAATAAACAGTACTTATCCCTGCTCTTGTAAGGGGCACAAGTGAGATCTTTCATGGAGAAGACCTCCACCTGTTTCCCAGGATGGGTTCCTCTTCAATTTGTCAGGGCACTGAGCCTAACACAGCAAAGTCACTGGTGTGGCTTAACAAGCAACAAATTTAAGCTCCAGGAAAACACTGCATGTCCTACAAGACCCCTGGAGATCTTCTGCAAGCATTAAAAGGAAGTTAAAGGACTCTCTACACAACATGGGGCAGCTCTCATGACAGCTCAGCAGGAGGGAGGGCTGAGAAGACCTGAGAAGCCCCACTTGGCCGCTTCAAAGTGGCTCTCCAGCAGTTCTTCTTAGGTTCAACCAGGAGGAGGAAGGACTTCAAGGGAGGTAAAGCTTGTGGCCATGTTAATGCAACACTGTGAATCAGATCAATAGGCTTTTAGCAAGGCAGCTGTATCGATTCTGCTGAGCCACACTGTCTTCCTTCCCTCAAAAGGCTTCCTCTCCATCCTGCCACCAAGGTGATCCAGGAAGTCCCCACCTCCGTGGCTGGAATGTCCTCTCCAGAACCCTAACACCCTATGGAAGCTATCCTGATCCTTCTCCCTCCTTTCCTCTGTTCACTCCCATCCCAATTCACACCCTAGGGCTCAGCATCCTGAGGCTGTTTGGTCTGTTGTGTTTAAAGTCTTTGCTCTTCCTGCACTCAGAAGTCACAGGAATAATTTTCCTGCTGGCTTAGAGCCAGCACAGAATCACCCATGCAGATGGAGATTCATGTGGATGATCCTAAATTTCACCACACCACCAGCTCTTGGACCCAAGGCCACCTCCTGCAGTGAGCAGGGACATCCTGCACTCCATCAGGTTGCTCAGAGCCTCAGCAAGCTTGGCCTTGAACATCTCCAGGGATGGGGCCTCCACCATCACTGACCTATGTGGGTCCAGGCACCATCACTACCACCTACTACACCAGCTGGTGTCCCCAAGATATGTCTGCAAAGCAGACATATACCAGAAGAAGGGCCAACACTGAAAAACCACCTCTCACCAAGAATATTTCTTGTAATTAAAAATAAATTCTCAAAAAATTAAAAATAAATTCTCAAATAATTACATGCACAAATTGTCACCAGATCTCTATTGCTTCCCATGAGCCTCATCAAAAAGACCTTGTAACAGCAACAGGATCACAAGCAATGCCCCAGCAGGTATCAGCAGATGAACTAGAGTATAAACTTAATCAAGTCAGCATGAAAAAAAAAAAACCAAACCACAGCACAGCTTAATTACCTGTTCACCAAGTCAAGAATCAATTAACCTGGTGGTTATTACCAGCCCATAGACAGTGACAACACGGTGCTTGCAGACATTCCCCCACTCCCCAGGGTTGTTGCCATCACATCTGTGCACTTGTCTGATGAGTTGCTGAGATGAGTTAGACACACTCAGACCATGTTTTTTTCATGATTCCCTTTAGATTTTCCAAAAGAAAAAGGTTTTCCAAACCTTAGGTTCTGCTTTTGAAGTGCTTGTGGGGAGGATGGAGGCCACAGAGAGCCCACCTCAATTGAGAGGGGTTTCCTAAAGTCCCCTCCCTGGGTCAAGGAGGAGACACTAGGCTCACACACGCATCATCCTGCAATTGTTTGGTGCCAGTGGATGAAAAAAATGTGTGGCAATCCCCAAATTCACACAAAACATGTTACAAACACAGAAACCTGTGGCAAAATCAAGTCTGAGAGAAAAAAAAAAAAGTGGCTCCTCGAGGAGAAGCTGGTGCCAGCCCAGCAGCATCTCCACACTGACCATCACAACCACCACAGGAAGAATTTAAAACACTAAAACACCATAATTCTTATTATTACAGCAGGCAACACTGGGCACTTTAGAGGCTTTCAGCAAGAAACCACTCTAAAGCCAAGCACTTTTCTCGATGAGCCCCTGGCTTGGCTTTATCAATGGCTTTTACTAAGTTGGATCCCACAGCACTCCTGGGGAAAGACATGGAGAGCAGGGAGAGAGCGCTTTGTACTGGGCAGATCTCCCACTCTGTGTGAGGATCTCTCATCTCAAATCAATCCCCAAAAGTCCCTCTGGAAATGGAGCATCATCTCTCTGAGGAAGGGGAAAGCAGAAACCCCCAAAAACCAGAGAGCAGAAACCCTCAATCAATCCCCAAAAGTGACTCTAGAAATGAGCATCTCTCTGAGGAAGTGGAAAGCAGAAACCCTCAAAACAGTGTGAAGAAACACCCAAAACAATCAATCCCCCCAAATACCTCTGGAAATAGGCATTTTTCTGAGGAGAGAGAAAGCATAAACTCCCAAAACACAGGGCAGAAAGCCCCAAAACAATCAATCCTCCAAAAGTCCTTCTGGAAATGAGCATCTCTCTGAGGAAGGAGAAAGCAGAGACCCCCAAAACAATCAATCCTAGCCAAATCCCTCTGGAAACCAGGATTTCTCTGAGGAGGAGAAGGGCAGAAACTCCCAAAACAATCAATCCTCTAAAGTCCCTTTGAAAATGAGCATCTCTCAGAGGAAGAGGAAGGCAGAAACCCTAAAACAATCAATCTCCCCAAATCCCTCCGGAAACGAGCATCTCTGAGTAAGGGGAAAGCAGAAACCCCCAAAATAATCAATTGCCCCCCCCCCAAATCCCTCTGGAAATTAGCATCTCCAAGGAAGCAGAGTGCAGAAACCCCAAAAACAATCAATCCCCCCAAATC